>PVIH01005133.1:0-128608 GCA_004025045.1 Sigmodon hispidus | reverse complement strand
TTTTTTTTTTTTTTTTTTTTTTTTTTTTTTTTTTTTTTTTTTTTTTTTTTTTTTTTTTTTTTTTTTTAAACCTTTATTTATTTATTTGCCATGGTGTTTGCCTGGATGGAACTACAGACAGTTGTTAGCTGCCATGTGGGTGCTGGGAATCGAACCCGGGTCCTCTGGAAGAGCAGACGGTGCTCTTAACCACTGAGCCATCTCTCCAGCCCCGGTTTGGAGATTTTTATAATAAGATACACATTAGACCTGCCCATATTGCATTTGTGCATTTGTGGAACTGAATGACGTCAGCTCTGCTCTCTTTCCATGTTTCTTAGGAACAGCATTGGTTCAGTTGTTTTTGTTCCTTAAGTGTCATCTCAAGGGTGGGTCCTTTTCCTTCTTTGCCACACAGAGGGGCACAGGATCAAGGGACCAGAAATAAAAGACACATCTGGCTAGCTTAGACCCCTGAAGAAGGCATTGACATATTTATGTTCAACTGGTACATAGATAACTTGGGATTTATGACTTTTGAAAATTTTTAACTAAAAGATAATTTCTAAGCTTCCTCATTCTTGAATTTAGGTATCAGGCAGGAGAGAGAGCCATGTTCTGATGCTCAAAGCTTATCCCAAAAGAATGCCCTGTCATTCACTGGCACAGTGCCAAACTGTTCTCCTACATGGAACTACAGCTTTGGTTTTGTAGGTATTAATTACTATTAATTTTTAAAGGTGACATAAAAAATAATGAATTTTATCATGGCATTTTATATGAATGTCCTTTGTTGGGCTTTTATTTATTTATTTGTGGGCAGACTTTTTATTATTGCTCTGGGCATGCTGAGTGCTATGGTTTTGTTTATGCCTTTTGTTTTAATTTGGTAGGTTTTAGTAGAAAGTTGTACATTTCCTCTAGATTTTTCAGGCTTTGAAAACATTCTTAAGTATTTACTTATTATCTGATTTCACTGGAATCCAAAGTAACCTGTTTTGTGTCTCTGATCCTAAGAATTTGAGTCTTTATTTTTCTTTCCTTGAGTCAGCTTTGTTATGCATTTGTCAAGTCTTACTACTACTGCTATTATTATTTTTCATCAAATAGCCAACTCCTTATTTTATTGATTTAGTGTATTGACATATTATTGTTTTTTAACCTTTGGTTAACATCTGCCTTGATTGTCATTATTTCTTGACAGGGACTGCTATTGGGTTAAGTCTGCTCTTGTTTTTCTGAGACCTTAATAACATTGTTAGATTGTTTACTTGGGATCTTTCTGGTTTTTAATTAATCACATATAGCTGTAAATTTTCCTCATTAAAATTCTTTAATATCAATACAAAGATTCTCTGACAAGTTTAACTTTTTATTTTCATTTGATTCTAGAAATTTTTGTTGTTCCCTGAATGTGAGTAGCATCACCTCATAGCGTGAATCTCAATTTGAATAAAAAAAAGAAAGCAAGGTAAGCATTGAAATTTGTCTCTTTCTGCCTCCTGGTTGTGAATGCCTCATGATGAGTTTTTCTTTTTTGTTTGTTTGCTTTTTTGTTTTGTTTTGTTTTCCTGATGCCATACCTTTGCTGCCATGATGGATTTTATCCTTTTAAAGGATGAAGTTAAAAATCAACCCCACCTACATTGTCTATCCCACTCCACCCAGGCAGGTAGTCAGAGGTGAGAAAAGTAACTAATAGAAGTCTTGTACAGAGAGGTGGGGCTGCAGTTGGGACAAACTGGACTTTGACTTGGTTTGTGGGAGAAATGTGCAAGCCTGGAGATGTGGGCTTGAGAAGTTCTAGAGAAAACAGAGCTAAATAGGCCATTCTGGTGGAAGTGGAGAAGATCAGAATGCTTATGGTTTCAAAGGTACAGAGAGAAACAGGAACATAGCCAAGAATGATTGGACCATAGCAGGATCAAAATCCAGCAGGGCAAAGAGCAAATCCTGCAGCACTTTGTCCAGCATCTGAGACTAATGAAGGAATCACTTGGCCTTCAAAGGGATTGAGCCGACCTAGGCCTTTAGGTGGAAGTTTCTGTCCTGTCTGCCAGTTCCCAAATAACTGACACAGAGGCTCAATACTAATAATTAATGCTTGGCCAGTAGCTCAAGCTTATTATTAACTAGCTCCTACAACTTAAATTAGCCCATTTCAATTAATTTACATTCTGCACAGCTTTTACCTCTACCTCATTTTGTGTATCTGACTCATTTTGTGTCTGGCTGGTGACCTCTGACTCTGCCCTTCTACTTCCTATCATCTTTAGTTTGTTTGTCCAGCCTGTACTTTCTGCCTGGATACTGGTCTGTCAGCTTTTTATTAAACCAATGAGATTAATATATATTCACAGTGTACAGAAGGATTATTTCACAGCACCTCTCCCTTTTTGTCTAACTAAAAGAAAAAGTTTTCACCTCAACACAGTAAAACTATATATAACAAAAACAGTTAATGCGTAAAAATTACAATATCCAATCCATTTGTATTTGGCAAATCTAGAGAAAATACCCTATTATTTATTTTGTTTTTAATGACTCTAAAGTTTAAGGGACAGTTTAACTATGACTATCTAGTCTTCAACTCCATTGAAGATCTCAGAAGGGTAAAATGTTACCTAATGACAGGGATATCTGGCTTCCTGGACAATCACCCTAAGTTCCTATGTTCTTCTGTAACATTGAGGTGTCCATCCTTGCCTTACAGAGTATAAGGAATGTAACCGACAGACTTTTTTGAGAATCAGGGAATTTTGAAGGACTGTCCTATCTTGTCTTGGCAAAGTTTGCAGTTGCCTTTTCTTTCTTTTTTTTTCTTTTGCCTTCTGCTGGTCCAGTTTGGACAGTAACTGTTAGCAATTGAGTCAAGGGCAGTGTCTTTGCCATAACTAGTTTTTGCCATAAAGAAAACAAACTTTATATGGAATTTCTTTGATGATCATAATCTTTTCTGAAATAGATTGGTGCTGCCAGGAGCAGACTTGTCTCACTGTCATGAAAAGCCTCAGGTTACTAAACATGTTAAATGCCTTATTCTGTAGACTTTTGAAGTGTTTGAGGACCAGCTATATGTCTAAATATATCTGCTTATAACCTTGAAACCATACCTGAGTATAAATTTGACTACTATTAATCTGTATTTCTTATACATCACACTTTCAAGTGAGCTGCATAAGCATAATACCCTAAACAAGAGTAAAAACATACATACAGTATAATAAAATTATATTAATAAATTTAAATTTGTATTAATATACCAAAATCCATACCAATGTAAAATATTTTAAAATTAATAGTTTTTTGATTAAAGTAGATTCAATAATCTTTTCTTTTATCTCATCCTTCTGCCTATACATGCCTCTAGGTCTGCTACCTTTACAAGCTCTCTCTTGCATCAGGTACATTCTGTTCATGCTGCTTTTGGTAGGGAGAGACTAATCCTAGCATCTCTAGCATACTGGAGTTTCCATTGCAAGCAAGCAAGGCTTCATTCACCTTTACAGCATCATGCAGCAACCTCTCAAGACTTCCTTGTGAAGGACCCTGGGTTCTAGGGCTTGACCCAGGCATTCAGTTCAGGTATCCAGCAGAGCACCCCCCCATGAGAGCAAGGAACTAAAGTCTGTCCCAGGAAACAGAGTGACCCAGCCCAGATAGCCATAATCAACTCAGATAGGACATAATGGTCTGGTCGAACCTGTGATTAAAATACCAGAAGTTCCAAGCAGAATAGCGGTGACCAACACCCTGTTGTAAAAGCCTCCTGACCAGCTGGTCTTAAGGCAACCCCATGACCACTGTGAGCAACCTTACGATTATAGTGTGACCTTTAAAGTGACCAATCATGTGTTGCCCCTGTTGCTATGGTGATTTTATGGTCTTAGCCTTTAAAAGAGATATGTGATTGCCCCTCCCTTGCTACTCCTTCGCTTCCTGAGGCAGGGAGGTAGCCCATCTGCAGATGTAATAAACCTCATATTATTTTACATCAACGGCCTAGAGTCTGGATTCTTGGGGCCCCCCCTTCCCGAGGATAGTACCCTGAGTCTGGGGTCTATCACCTTGCAGGGAGCCTAACCCTGTCACATATTGCCTGTCAGTAGCTGCTCTCTGAAACTATGAAGCAGGACTCCATGACTACCCTCAGTATTGAATCCAATGCCAACATGGGTGCTTTGCCGAGTTCTGCTGCCAGATCAGGGCACAGCAAACCCCGCCCCCCATGATAATGCTGGGGAAAGATTTTTCTAGGCAGTTGCTGTCAAGGAGCCTGGAACCCTCAGCTGAGCTCTTAATTCAGACTCTATCTTTCAAACAAGTCAGAGCTTTCGATGAGTAGGACCTTGGCTTCAGGACATGCCTCTTATTGTCTCAATACAAAGTAGGGGGTTTTGTTCTGAGTTTTTTTTCTTTCCCTCTCCTTTCCCTCCTCCTCTCCCTCACCCTCTTCTTCCTCCTTCTCTTTCTCTTACTTTTTAGAATTACAGTTTCTTTGCAAGCATTTGCCTTAGTGCAAAATTTAACTTGCTCAAATCCATTTCCTCTTTTAAAAATTTCCCAATTCTTGTGTATTTTTGTTCAATCTTTTGCTCTTTTCTGAACTATATAGATGTAGGTAAGTGCAGTTAAAAATGGCCATGCTACAGCCTGCATGCTTTCCTGCCTTAAAATTTCCCTCGCCAAAAAACTGGTCAGTTGTCTTAAAACAATAACAACAAAAACCAAAAGCACCCTTTTTTTTTTTTTAAAAAAAAAAACATTTTTTTGTATCTTTCATATAACATGTATCTCAACTCCATCCATTTTCCATCTCTTCATATCTGTCCCCTGCCCTTGCACTCCCCCAAAAAGTAAAATTTAAGAGAAAAAAAAATAGAAAAAAATTAACGTTGTCTTGAAAGCTGTAGCTTAACACAGGGAGTCACACAGTAATCCTTTTATACAAATATCATTATGTGAAAGTGATCATTGTAGAGTCATTGGTCTGGTGAATGCCTCTGGTTTTTGCTACACTACAGATGCTCGGTCCTCACTGGGATTTCTCTTGGATATTTGCTGTTGCCCTATGTCATGGAGATCCTGCTGCTTTGGGTCTGCAAGACAGGTCCCTTCATGTGGCCAGCAGATCATAGATGGGGGGATGTTGGGGTGCGCCAACTCATAGTTCTGGTTCTGGACCTGAGTAGCTGCAGGGTTTGTAGTCTTCCAGGGTGAACTCTCCAGCATTGCCCTGACTAGTTCACTTCCTGTAGTGATGAATAAGGGGCGGGGCCAGTTCTCCTGCTTTCATGCCCTTAGGGTTGGCTCTCCCATGCCTACATTTTCAGGACCAACTCTACTGTGTTGCTCAGGGGAGGTGCAGGGGCCACTCTCCTGAGTGCTGCAGCTGGTGAGGGGCAGGAACAACTTTCCTACTCTTAAGGACCTCAGGATCTGTTGTAAAGGATCTACTTCTTGCATCTAGGCACGCCTGTGAGGGATTTCCTTGATCAGGTTAATCAAGACAGGAAGCCCCACTCTAAATGCTGGCAGTGCCATTTCATGGGCTGGATCCTGGACTGAATAAAAAGGATAAAGAAAACTGAGAAAAACATTCATCTCTCTGTGTCCTCACAGTTCACACAAGTGACCAACTGACTCAGCTTCCTGCCTAGATGCTTTCCTAAGTGAGTCTAGCTATTGTTGACAGTGCAAACCATATTAAATTCTAGAATTCTTTACTATGGTCTCTATATATCTTAATTTTATTCCTGTTTCTGTGATAAAATATCATTGTAAAATAACTTTGGAGGAAAAGAATTCATTCCGCCCAACATTCCAGGTTATAGTTTACCTAGGCAGAAATTTGAAGCAACTGGTCCCCAGAAAAAAGAACCAATAACACACGTGCTCATGCTCAGCCTTTTCTCTCCACATTAGTATAGTTTAGAGTCCCTTTCCTGGGGCATGATTCCATATGCAGAAAGTAGATCTTCTCATTTCAAAAGAAGTAATCAAGATAACTCCCCATGATGTGTCCACAGACCAAGGTAATCACGGTGATTTGAATAATATGGCCTCGATAGACTTGTGTGTTTGAATTTTAGCTTGTAGGGAATGGCACCATTAGGAGGTGTGGCCTTGTTGAAGTAGGTGTGTTCTTGTTGGAGGAAGTAGAATTCTTTCATAGAGATCTTATGAAGATCTATTATGAAAGGAGCAAGCTGAGCAATAAAAAATATAAAGCATACAATTTGAGAAGAAAAGGAGTACCAGGAAATGGAATAGAGCTAAGTCCTGAATTCAAGAAGATAAACAGATTAATGGAAAGCCTGATGTAAAATGGAATAGAGAGTGAAGGCCTTAGAGCAAGGCTCCCTCCACATAGCTAAGCTTCCAATTTGTGAAAAGGAACTAAAGAACAGTTTAGGTTCAGGCATGTTGGTACATGCCTTTAATCTCAGCACTCAGAAGACAAAGGCATGCAGATCTCTCAAATTTAAGGCCAGCCTGGTTTGCAGAACAAGTTCCAGGACAGGCAAGCTTGGATAGTGAAGGAAACCATGAAAAACAGGAAGTTGGTAAAGATGCAATTGAACAAATGGCTTATATTCCAGCCCCAGCAAACAGTAGAACTTGGCAGCTTCAGTCACATGGTTCTGGCTAAAGTCAAAGATAGAAGAAAGGGGTTATGGACTCTCCTTGTATGACTAAGGAATGCCTCTTAGGCAAGATGTGTGGCAATGGTGTCCCTGCATGGAGGCCTATTAAGGCCATTGCATGAAGCTTTGAAGGTGAAACCTGGATTGCCTTGGAGACCCCAAGATGATGGAGATGCCAGATGGAATATACTTACTGAGAAGAGCTGCTAACAGAGAGAGAATCCAGCCCAAGAGAAAGGAGTGTGTTACAGTCAACAAAGCTGAAAGGAGCTAGAGATCTGAAGAGTTTTGACATCAGATATGAAAATGCAGAGTTTGGAGTTTGCACAGCTGGTTTTAGGTATTGATTTGGTCCAGTATTTCCTCACTATGTTCCCTTTCCTCCATTTTGGAATGGTAATGTATATTATGTGCCATTATATGTTGGAAGTATATGATCCATTTTTTTGATTTTGATTTTACAGAAGATTACAGTTAAGATATTGTATGAATCTCAGAAGAGACTTTGAACTTTTAAACATTGCTGTGATGAGACTGTGATAGACTATGGGGACTTTTGAAGTTGGACTAAACGTGTTTTGCATTGTGATATGGCTACAACCATATGGGGCAGGGAGTGGCATGTAGTGGTTTGAATAGGTATGGCTCTATAGGCTTGGACCATAAGGAGCTGGAATAGATATGGCCTTGTTGAAGAGGTTAGCCACTGTGGGGTCAGGCTTTGAGGTCTCAGATACTCAAATTACACCCAGGGGTGGGACAAAGGTCTTTTTTGTTGCCTGAAGATCAAGATATAAAATTCTCAGCTCCTTCTCCAGCACCATGTCTACCTGCATGTTGTCATGCTTCTTGCCATGACCATAATGAACTAAACCTCTGAACTATAAGCCAACTTCAGTTAAATGTCTCCCTTTATAAGCTGTGGTCATGGTGTCTCTTCACAGTAAGGAAACTCTAACTAAGACAATAACCTAGATAGTTCCCCATTGAGAATCCCTTCCTATGTGATTCCATACTGTGTAAAACATATGATTTAAACTAATGAGCACAGAATCACTAACCGTCTCCAGGTATTATAGTATTATGTTTTTGTTTTTTAAGTTGGATTATTATCGTGTTGGGAATCAGAGCTTCTGGATGCTAGGCAAGTGCTGTACTTCTGATCCATGGCCCCAGACTACTGTCTTATGTAGGGACAGGCTACATGTATGTCCACTAGTGGAGTAGCCATGACTGGCAGGGTCATGTTGTTGCTGGTGTTTTCAGTTGATTGCCTTTTGCCAAGTATCATTTGCAGACTGACTGGGACAAGTGAAGCAGAGAGCACACAGCCCTGTCTCCTGCGAGGGTCCAGTTAAGTAAATGTAAAGATCATGTTATGTGATTTTAATTAAATAGGTAGTGATGGTTGAAAATGTGGCTAACAATAGAAGTATAAGTGAACACGACAATCACCGAGCCACCCTTCTCCCGCTCTCCCGGATGAGTGCTTCGTCAGTCACCACACGAGGCAAAAAGAATGAAGATCCAATCGAGTATGAAAGGAAAAGAAGCAAGCACATGTCCCAAATTACAGACCATTAGAGATATGAATTATACTCACTTCTATTAAAACCCTTTACTCATGTTCTACATTGACCTTGAGATGATAACCAGAATTAAAAGCTAGTGACTCATAAAATCTAGGTATTTGATGAGCATAAAATAAAATCTTTATAGTTTTTTCCCCCAAATAAGATGTTTAAAATGATTTTCCAAAATATCTAAGGTTTGTGATATTTGGTATACTGCCTAAACATTTCAAATTAAATTTAGTAATAGAGATAATGGAGAAATCTCTGTGAATTCCTTACTTGGGAGTAAATACAGAAAGAGGGACAGGATTGGGAAGGTAGGTAAATCAAACTAGAAGTGATAATATCATGTGATGGCAGACTGATGTGTCCCCTTCCTGTCATCAACATATACTTCTGTAGACACAGAAAACATAGCTGAGGATTTAACTAAGTAAGTGTTGGGGAAAATCATGCAGTATGAGATGCTTTCTGGACAGTTCAATGAAAGTACAGATGTCTCATGTATATCTCGCTTGTTAGCATTTGCAGCAGGAGGCAGGTTCAGTATGCCAATGTTCTGTACTGGAGGAGGTAAACAGCCCTCTACACTGGCAACCTTAATCTCCTGATGTTTCTTTCTTTCTTATTTTATTTTTAATTGTGTGTCTGTGTGCGTATGCACATATATATACAAAAGTGGAAGTGTCCATGGAGGAAGGGCACTGCATCTCCTGGAGCTGGAATTAGAGGTGGTTGTGAGCTGCTAGATATTCATGCTGGAGACTGAACCTATGTCCTCCACCAGAACTTTTATGTGCTCTTAATCACAGAGCCATCTCTCCAGCCATAAAATTACTTTTTTAGGTGTATGTTTATTTGTAAATAAAATGTATTTTATGCATAGGATTCCATATAGCAACACAAAGTAACTGGAACACCTTATTACATATTGACAATTGAGTTTTAAATTTTTAATACTTCTTTAATTTAGGCAGGGAATCAAACTATTAGTTCAAATGGATTGATTAACAATACAGTGAGGGAGAAGCAGGGTGTTGGGAGGACAGGAGATAGAAGGAGGGATATTTGAGAATGAAAAGGTTTAAGTGGGCGTGGCCTGAGGAATGGGGAGGGAGAGAGTAGTAGAGTTAACCAGAACTAAGGATGCACAGGAAGTCTTTGCAGGCTGATTAAAATTTAAAAGCTTTAAATGGAAAGTAAGAGGCAGAAGACTGGGGCATCTGTTTGCTGGTATCTCCCTTCTGGATGGGACAGGGAAGCGACACCACGAAATCTCAACAATAAGGCTGCCTAAACAGGACCTGTATAATGACAACATCCACTGGCATGTGGATGGGGAAAATTTCACAAAGACCCTCTCCTAGATGAAGAGCTATGGGTAACCAATGGCTGCTGAGACAGGGAGAATCAGTTTTTTTCCCAGAGACAAGTTTTGTGATAGGTTATATAATTCCAAGTGGTCAGCCCTAAATATACATACACAAATGCTACACTAGCTGGGCTCCATGTAAGTTGTGTGTTAGTCTATCTGTGTGTTTACAGTCTTTCTAACTGTTACTGGATAGCAAGCTTTAGCAATGTACCTTGAGAATTAAATCCAGACTTCTCTTGGTCACCAAGGTCATCATCCAGCCTACCTCGCTGTATCTAATGATTATATAGAGAAGGTGACAAAGACAAGGAAACTCTGAAAAAGAAGGGAAATGACATAAAAGCATAAGACATAGATCTAATAATGAAAACAGCATGTTATTATTGAGCAAACAGCCAGACAAGTATCACACAACAAGAAACACAGAAACAGTTCTTAACTGTACAAAATTCAATATGGAAGAAACTTCTTAAATAAAGGAGGTTTCCTGTTGTAATCACTGTATAAGAATTTGGTTTAAAATATTCCATGCTTCACAGTATATATCATCTACATGACCTATAGTAGAAGCTCATGGATTTGAGAGTAGACAGCCCATAACTACATTGATAGAGGTAAGACACATGTATAGTTGTTCACAAATGAATTAGTAACTAGGCATGGTCTTGGACACAGTTCAGACAGATTATGCTATGACCAGTTTTCTCTGAACAACAGATGCATGAAACAGTAAAAATCAAGAAGTTTCAATTGTCCTCATGTGATGTAAAAGTCCTATGTGAGTTAGAATCACACGAAAGAGTAAAAATCAAGAAATTTCAATTATTCTCATGTAATATCTAAGTCCAATATGAAGCCAACAAGATCCAAGCTGATTTAATATAGAAAGCCACTGTATATAAACCATTAGAATATTCATCTAAGAAAAAAGAAAGGAAATTGCTTAAGTAGCCATTACAACAGTCAGCAGTGTACCACTGACAGTCAAAAAGAGTCAGAAATGAGAATTTCTCATGTCCTCAAAGTGATGGAAGGCCTCAAAGTGTATGTTAGAAATTGTGGCGCCTTCAGATGGTACAGACATGGATGAGAGAGTTTCACGAAAGTGAACGAACTAACCCTGTATTTCTCCCATAGAGCGATTTTATGTGGAGAGATTTAATGAAGCCGTATGTACAGGGGTTTTGTCACATGATGCTTTCATTGTGAACTGGCACCTTAAATAAAATGAGTCATTGGATAACATGTAAAAGGAAGCTAATTTTATTTGGTTGTGGTTTCACCCTTCAAAGAAGTTGGCCCTCTTCCTCCACCTAGCATTGACCATTTCAGAGTCATACGGTCTGGGTGACTAGCACTTTTACACATAAACTGGTTGTGGGGCACAGACGTGGCAGAGCCCTCTGTTCCCGATGAAATGGCAGCTTTAATCAGAGCAGCAGAGGCAGAAGAATGAGTGGACACTGAGCAAGTGGTCAGACACAGGACAGAACTGACCCACTTTCCTGCCAGATTTCCCGGGAAGAAGGAGAGACAGCGAGATGTGGAAGATAAAATTGAGGGTTTGAGGGTATGTAGCAGTGAAGACAAAAAAATCTCTAGGGAAAGGATCTAGGTTGTCTGGAGGAAATATGACCAGTTCCCATTACAATTTTGGAAAATCAATCCGATCATCATCCCCCATCACCACCATCACCAATATCTGCTTCCCTTCATTACCACCAGAAGAATCATAGACTCGGCCTCTAGCAATGTGGCAGTTGGGTTTCAGACAAAACATGTCTCCCAAGTCCTGGAAATAACTGAAGCAAATAGAGGAGCAGCCTCATTAGGTCTGTCAATGGGACGCTGGTCCTTTTGATCTCGGCTGCATGCTAAGGAAAGGGTAAGTGAGCAGCCTTTTCATCTTCCCATCACACTTTAAAGGGCTGCCGTAATGTTCCCACCAACTAAATCATTTTCATTTCCAACTCTAATCAATTTGTGAATAAATATCCTTTGGAGATGTGAGCTGCTTTAAATGATGGCTGCCTTTCCACCTTTAATCTATGACACTACATTTCTCTTGAGGTAAAATAGCCCCTTGTGTCTTTATCCTTTCCAAGTTCATGTAGGCAGCACACCTCCTTTTCTATTATTACATAATAATGGTCTTGGTAGGTGCATAAAAGGTTGTACAGGTTTTACAAAAATGAGGGGCTATTCACCCTTGCTACCTTTAATCTCCTGCATTCTCCTGTTAATGAGTGTAAATTAGCAAAGCCATTTCCCAGAGTCTTTATCTAACAATGCCAGTGGCAGGTCATTCTCAGGAAGGGCTTTTTATAAATATTATAATTGGTGGTATTATCTTTAATCTTTTGTGGTGTGAAAATCAAGGACAACATGAGACTGTGATACAAAATAGAAATTGGTAAGTCTTAGGTGATGAAAACAAAGATCTGAATCATGTTTACTTCTTCTAGAATGTTCTTAAAGGCTTCAAAAGGAAGATAACTATAAACTTCTTTGGTATGACCTTTTCTATAAATTGTCTAAATGCTTTGATCAGATGAGTTCCAATTAGATTCTCTGTCCTAAATTCAAAAGGACCATGAACTAGGCATTTTCTGAAAAGGTTTGAATACATCAAACTAATTGCTCCTAATGAAGCATTTCCTTCTGGAGAGCTTTTAGTTTTTGAAAATGTATTCATATCAAGTTTCCAACTGTAGTTGGTAAATTAAATCAACATAGTTAACCCTCTTTTTCATCAAATTCTAAACCCAGTGTAGTCAAAAAGACCAGTAACAGCTTTAGGAAATGGTGTGGAGCCTGATGGAGAGACTTCAAACTCTGAAGAACTTGTGAAACATTAAAGGAATCTGGACAAAAACTGATGGACCAGTCAGTTGTATGCTTTAAAATCCCTTCGTCATCACTAGCTGAAGAGAAGCCAGCAGACAGACTTTCCAGTGGATACAAGAAAAAGCAAACATTTGGTTTAAGATGCATCGGGAGTAGTTTGGAGGAGGTTGCTAAGAAAATTCATCATACTCCAAGCTGAAACACAGACAGACGGACAGACCCAGGGTGACTTGCTGGGGGTTTCATACCCAGATGTCAGTTGATAGGAACTACATGAGTCTTGCTAATTAAAATGGAAGCCTTCTTTCCCCTTATAATCACTTTAATACTGGAAATCCATTTAAAAGAGATTGATTCTTAGGGATGACAGCATTTTCTTGGGTTAGCTCTGTTTGCTGGAAACTAGCAGAGGCTCAGCTTTTTTAACTGAAGTTCCCTGATTCAGTCTTAGAGGCAAAACACATATTAGTCTTTTAAGAGGCTTTGCTGCCAAATACTTAGATGGAGTTAATGAGCAGCAGATGGCCATACTTTACTTGATAATTATATGGACCCTAAAATTCCACAGAGTGGTAATTGTGTATGATAATTAGCTAAAAAGCTAAACTCTATGAAGCTAGACTAGGAGCTGGGTGGGGCCAGGTAGCCACCCTAGTGACACTTTTAATCCTTAGCACCATACCTTGACAGATAAGGGTGTGGTCAGAAACAGAAATAAAGAAACCTGGGTGGAAGATTAAAGGTGTTGACAGAAATAGAAAGTAACAAAGGGAGCTGGGTGAAGTCAGCTACCCTAGTGAAACCTTTAATCCTTAAGACAAACCTTGGCAGATTAAAGGTGTATAGAAACAGAAAAAAATAGAGCTGGATGGGTCAGCCACCCTAGCCAAGCAAAAAGTAGTCAGAAACAGAAAAGATAAGAGATATACAGTAGAGACAGATTTAAAAGAAATATATGTAAATGGTTTAGGGTATGTTTAAAATATAGGTAGGCTTGAGAGAGAAAATAAAAAGGAAAAAGGATAAAGTCCTTAAAAAAAAGAAATAGAGTAAAAAGAAATGGTAATAAGCCACATAAAAATGGAAAATATGGAGAGTGTAGAGATACTGTATGTTATTGTCTTGTCTAGGTTTTTTGACTATAAATGAAGTGGTTAAAGCTGCTAAAAGACATTTAATTATAAATGCTCCTGGATTAATCCAATCTATATATTTTGTAAATGAATTGACTTTAAAATTGAAATAAAAAGATACACTACTTTGGAGAAAAGGTTTTCTTTTTATTTCTACAGAAAATGAGGAGCTGCGCATTTATTCCCAGTTAAAGAAAATAAGGTTTGATCAAAGAAGACCCCTTGAAAATTCTCCATTAAAAATGGGTGACCCAGATGATTCAGCAATTCAGAGCACCTCTGTTGCAGTTTCTTCTGAGTTCTGAATTCAAAACAACTTCAAGGAGACTGGCTGAGATGACCCAGTCTTACAGACTACTACTCCACTAAAGACTTATCCATACTCCTAAAATTTTCTTTGGCTCCCCATGGGATTGCCAATGCCTCCATTCAGCAGGAAGTAGCATAGAGAACTATGTCCACATTCCCGCCCAAAATAGATTATGTATGTTTGTGTTTGTTTATGTGTTGGGTATAAGTTGTTATAGATAATGAAAAAAAAAAAGAATATTAGATTTGGAGTTCTTGTTTTAAAAAGAGAAAAAAGGGAAATGTAGTGGGATTATGCTGGTAATGTTGTAAATATTTGTCCTGCCTATTGCTTGAATAAAACCTGATTGGCCAAAAGGCAGTCAGGAAATGTGGGTGGGACTACCAGGCTAAGAAAATTCTGAGTATGGGAAGAGCAGAGACAGATGGCAGGCAGAGCCACCAGAGAGAGCTGCCACAAACATTACAAGGAGATGGCAGCAGACACAGAGGAAAGAAGCTGAAATGCTGCTATGAGAAAAGGTACCAAGCAATGTGGCTGAACAGGATAGGTTAGATTGAGAGGAAGGGCTAGCAAGTTATGTGCCTGGGCCTTAGGTCAGTCATCATAAAAATAATATAAGCCTGTGTGTGATTATTTTAGGCAACGTAGGGCTGAGAGTGAGACTAAATCTTTGGTCCAGGCCTGGAAAGTCCGGGCCAGAACCATTTACAACACCATATACTAGCTGGCAGGCTGTTGATTGTTTTGGAGTAATAAACAAACATTATGTGTCACCATTAATTTAGATTGTATGATTGCATATCTACAGAAACAGCTATTGAATTATACACTTAAAATGCATACATATCCAGATGTAGAACTGCAATAGAAAAAGGTTTCTAATCAGTAATCTTAAGGACAAAGAGAAATGAAAGAGCAATTAAAAAATAATGTAGACTTCAACAATCAGATTCAACCTGAAGCAAGGACATATTATTTTAATACCAGGTATGTGACAAATATATAAATCACGAGTCCACTAACATCAGGGCAGTGTGGGATCGCTGTGCTTTACTCCATATACTGAAACCTCACAACTTAATTAAATGAGTCAATACTCTGAGAAGAACAAATGGCCACAGGTTCACCTGTGAAATAATGCAGCTGGCTGGACAACTCCTTTGAAGTGTAACTTTAACACTTTTCAAAAAAGAAATCACCTGATTCAGTTTGTTTTATTGGAAAATTCTGACAAACATTTAAAAGGAAATTGATACAAATTCTGCAAATATCCTCTAGAAAGTAAGATGGGCCATTTGTGTGATAGACTTTTCCTAAGTACTCTCTCTCTTTCTGAAAGATCAAATTAGTGATTGCACCAGTATTTAACTTGGCCAACCAGTAAGTGTTTAGTGGGTTCCTAACAGCATACGGGTACAGGGTTACTTACAGAAGCAGAGGTGATGCAAAAGCAGTTTCATCAACCAAAGCAACATGGGTGATACCTGTCGAAAGCAGCAGCTCTCTGCATAGCTTGTAGGCAGCTACACAGGTACACAGACCTCTCAGCAGCTTGGCTGCTCTGCTTATCCCCCTCCAGCTGTCTCCTGTCTATACCCCTGGGAGAGAAGCTCCCAATCTTACAGGTTTCAGCTTTCCCAGACATGTGAAGTGTATTTATTCTCAGTGAAGTCTTAGGAGCCGCCCCCTTCCTCCTTGAGAGACTGTTTCAATTCATTTGAAACAGATATAAAACATTTCTCAGCTTGTTTGAGGATGGTAATATCAAACAGAACCATTCCTAGGAAAGTATAGGCTAATACTCTTTATGAATGCAGGCACCTAGATCTTTAACAACATACTAATGAATAGAATTAACAAAAGGGGTATATGCATCTGTTTCTGTACACACCATGATAAACTATTAAAACCCAAAGGGAAGGGGATCCTGTCATTTGCAACCACACAGATGAACCCGAGGCTATTATCTAAGTGCAATAAAGCAGGTGAGGGGACAACTTATATATGGGCTACCAGGAAGTCAAAACTCTAAAATAGAAACCAAGACAGTGGTTCCAGAACTGGGGGTGACATTGAGAAGATATTGATCAAAGAGTACAAAGGTTTACTAGACAAGATGTGGAGCAGGTCTGAAGGTCTATTGCATGGCATGATGGTTATAATTAAAAATAATGGATTATATGCTTGAAAATTGCTAAGAGAGCAGATCTTAAATGTTTTCACGGCAAAAATGTTAGGTTAGGTACTCAATATGGTAATTCACTTGATTCAAACCAATTACAGTGTTGCATATATCAGAACATCCATCATATACCATAAATATATGTCAACTATGCTTTAAGAAGGCAGGAAGAAGAAAAAGAGGAAGAGAGAGAGAGAGAGAGAGAGAGGCACTCAGGTCACACTGCCTCTGCCTTTAATGGATTGGTCACTGTGAAGTTGAACCCCAGAGTCCAGAGTAGGAGCCAGAAGACATCCTGCAGGCGACCCAGCCAGCTTTCCACCAGTGGCTAGCTCCCCTCAGAGCAGTTCGATTTCAAATCTTCTGCTGAAACGCTTATAGTTCCCCAGTCTGCAGCACAGAAAAGGCAATTTTAAGAGACAGAAAAGAGGTGAGTGAGTGGTTGTTGGCTAGAGACATCTGTCTGCCTATTCCAGCAGATGTGGTTCCTTAAAGATAAGGCAGGATGGTGCAGGACACAGAAAAACAGGAGGGTCCTGGGTAGATAAAAATAAAAAAGTTTGGCATTGTTTTCTAAGCAGTCTTCAAATGGAGGCCTAAAAATCATCGTTTGTGCTTTGTGTCACTCATTCAAATTTTTTATTGTTGGGCTGGAGAGATGGCTCAGAGGTTAAGAGCACTGACTGTACTTCCAGAGGTCCTGAGTTCAATTCCCAGAAACACAGGGTGGCTCACGACCATCTATAATAACATCTGGCGCCCTCTTCTATACACTGTATACGTGATAAATAAATCTTAAACTTTTTTATTGCATTTTACTTATTTATCTATTTGTGCTCTCTCTGTCTGTCTGTCTGTCTGTCTCTGTAGCTCAGAGGGCAACCATGTGTACTATTCCTCACCTTTTACGTTTTTGATACAGAGTCTTATTTATGTTCTGACCAGGTTGGCTGGCCTAGGAGCTTCTCCTGTCTCCACTTTTCATCCCTTCATAGGAGCACCATGGTAACAGACACTTGTGCTATGTGTGGCTTTTGTGGATTTGAACTCAGATCTTTATACTTGTATTGCAATTGCTTTTACTGACTGAGCCATCCCCATGCAACTTCAGAACATATCACGATCAATTGCTTTTGCCTACAGCTGGGTGGAACTTCTTTATTAATTGAGAAAACTGTCACAAAGTCTAGGGAAAACAAAATAAAGGGCAAGTGATTCTGTCTTGTTGATGTAACCAGATGTGCCTTGGCTTTTGTTTCACATATTCATTGGACTTCATTGTTCAAAGTGATCTTGTAAGATTTCTGGCCGAGCTTTGCAAAACAATGTTATACTGGCCTCATTCTAAGGAAATTAATAATCTTACTTCTGTGGCTTCTCTTCTTAGCTGGGGGCTTCTAGGCAAGGCCACTGGTGTTGCCCTCTCTATGAATTACAAAGTGGTTAGGGCCTCCAATATTTCTATTGTAGAGCATTCTGTCTTTCATTTAAAAATTGCCTCTTATGAGTATTATTCTCTGCTCTAAAAAGACTTCATTGTTTCATTTCTATTCTGTGTTCAAGGTCGCTAGTTACGCTATTATTCCTGCAGTCAATCTTTTCATACTTTCTTTCCAATCTGTCTCAGTTCAAGGACTTGCATTCTCGATCTCCTTCGTAAATCTCACCATTTCTTCTCATGAAAACATTCTCCACAGCATCCTTTTCTTTAGTGGCTCTATGTATTCAACTCCTTCTAATGCTTGTGTGGAATGTAGGCAAGTCTTGTTTTATGGTAGATTTTGTTTTAGGGGAAAAAGGTTTTTGCTTAGTATTTCCTTAGGATCAGCAACAATGAAAGTTTATTAACTGTTTATCGGGGGACTCATGCTCTTGTCTCTTATCTGGCTCACAAGACTGGAATTCTAGGCTTCCAAGAGGTAAGGAATAAGATATAGCAGAAATGTGGAATGCTCAAACAAGACTGAATGACACTTCGGTTATGTAGGAAAAGTTCAGTATACAAAAGGATTTCTTCCTCCGAAGCAAAATTCAAGATGGTCCGAAAGTGCTTGTGTTATTGTACTGAGAGAGCTTCTGATCACTGTTTACAATAACTACCAATTAATGACAATCTGTCATTCATTGCCTCTATCCGGGAGAAGCAGTAATTAAAATCTCCATTTTATAAAACCTACAATCAGACAACCAGTAAAGAATGGATCTGTTTAATTCCAAAGTCACCTATCTTTCTATACTCTGCTCCCTCATAACACAGTGTGTGATGCTGATATATGCACTGAGCTGGCCTTTCTGCTTGAGTAATCATTATAAGAGGAACTATTTTAATAAAATACACTGAATCATGCTCTATAAAAGGAGTGCCAGGAGCTTGCACCTCCTCATTACAACTATGTAAGCCATGACGAAAATGAAGCTAGACCCTCTGCAGCCTGTCGAAAACTTACAATGATTTTGCCTACAGTTTTTTAAATTTAATTTCTATTTTAATTATACATATTTTAGAAGTATAGTGTAAACATTTGATACAAGTATATAATATGTAATGGTCAACTCAGCATATGCTTATGATTATTTTTACTTTAGGATGGTATAAAAAAAGACATTCAACAAAAACTATACCTTGATTTGTGTGTGTGTGTTTTGTTTCTGTCTTGAGACAGGATCTCACTATATAGCTCTGGCTGTCCTGGAACTCCTATATAAACTAGACTGGCCTCAAACTCACAGAGATCTGTCTGTTTCTGTCTCTCAAGTCCTGGAATTAAAGATGTGCCACTATTCTCAGTTATACTTTGACTTTTGAGTTTTTTTTTTTTTTTTGTGATTCCAGGCAGGAGCAGTGAGCCACCAGTCAGTCATGCTATCATGGGGTGGACAACCCAAAGCTATACATAGTTTGTCTTGTAGCTGAATGCTTATGTAGTGTAAGTTGGGTGTGTTGAGTGCTGTTTTGACTTATGATGAGATTGTCAGGAGTTACCCCATGGCAATCTGAGAAGCTATATATGCTTTGAAGATGGGAGGCATCAAATGGACATGTAAACTGAGACCTGAACCTCCTACCACCATCACCATGATAACTATTGGGACTGTGCCTTGTCATCATGATACATATTTGTGCTGCAATATTTTCTAGCTGTGGGAAGCTGCTAAACCATTTGGCTGCTCTAAATCTCATTTTCTGCATTTGTAAAAATACTGGAAAAATGGTCAATGTGGCTCACTAAAACATGGCAGCCTTCTTTCCTTACTTTTAAACTTGGAGAAATGATAAAAAAAAAAAATCTTGAAATCACAATAACAATCCTAGAAAACAAGAAATGGCAGTGTCAACCTATAGGACCTTAGACATCTGCATCTAAGTCAGAAGGCAGATGAAACTTGATGAAGAGAGAACTCCAAGCTTGAAGAACATTCTGGAAAGTTTAGTCGTAGGAGGCAGAAGAAACCAGCGGAAGACAATGCTATATTTAGCTGCATACGTAGAAACTGTCAAGGTCAAGAGTTGAAAGATAGAGGCGGTGAAGGAGAGCAATAGAGAGTTCTTTGAGAAGCTGGGGACCTGAAGGATAGGGAGGGACCAGCAATGGAAGAGCAATGGGGACATTCAGGCAGGGAACAGCAAGTGTGAAGACAAAGATGATGCAGGAGTAAGTTCCCAGTCCAGGGAGTAAAGGGAGGGAGAAGGATGCAGGCAGAGTAGGATGGTGCATTGGTGTTGGGGATGGCTAGGGACCCTTAGGGACATCTGTCTCTGGAGGAATGACATGCAGAAAGGACCTGAGGGGTTGAGGACCATACTCTTTGGTGCTGGTGACTTAACCATTTTTGTTTTCTGTTGCATGTTGTGTATCATGTCAGTGGATCTTCACCTTCAGCCTTACATTTTGTCCCATAAAACTATGTAGATACTGGGGGTGTGGTGAGAGATTTATCGAATTCCTCCCTCAGAGTTGAATTTGAACAGGTTTGGGCCCCGAAAGAGAGGAGCTGGGTCATAATCTGCTCAGCAAGCGGGAAGCGTGGTGACATGTGTTGAATGGTTGTTCAACTGCTGTCATGACTTGGCTTGAGCCCAGTTGCCTTTTCTGTCACATGTGTGCCTTTTTGGAAGGATGGTGGGTGGTTGTGGGTAGAATACTGTACTAGCAAAGCTGCAGAGAGAACGTGCATTCTCCCTGACAGTGAGGCCTGATAACCCACTTGTTTCTGCAGTTTTTAGAGCTAAAGTGGGCTATTGAGAATATGTTTAAGAAGTAAGTATGGAGCAGCATTTTGAGTGTGGACTGATAACGGTGCCTCACTTATCAGCAGTAAATTGCATGCTGCAGGGCAGAACTGGATGGGAGGTCTAGTGGACAGTGGTTTTCATGTTCTTTCTTGGTGAGGGCTTAGTTGCAGAGTGGCAGGGACACTTGGAAAACTCAGGAGTCTGAAGATTGGCTAGAAAATGGGGCCAGCCAATAATACAATTTATTACTTGCAGGGATGTTCCCATAGTGTCCATAAAACAAATAATTGCCTTCAATTCCATGATGGGTAGAAGCTTTGGGGAAAGCTCAGTGGTGTCCAGCACATGGCACAGTGTATAAAGGTCCTTTTCACCAAACCTGATGACCTGCGATTGATCCCTGGGTTGTACATGTGAAAGGAAAGAACGAAAACTTGTAAGTGGTCCTTTGAATTCACCTATGCCTTAGAGCATTCACGAACACACACACACACACACACACACACACACACACACACACAGTAAATGCAATAAAATTCTTTTAAAAGAAAAAGAAAAAAACTCAAACAGCTCAATAGTGAATTATCTTTTTCACAAGGATGAGAGTCATTGGAGTGAAAACACAGGAGGATTCTTCTAAAAACCAGTGTTCTTCAGTATTTCAGTATCTTCAATATCTTAAACTGTGTGGTTATATATTGTATTTTTAATATCAGAGGACAGAGACATTTTTCCAGTCTTGTTTTGTTTTGTTTTGTTTTGTTTTTTTTGAGATTTTGTGTGTGTGTGTGTGTGTGTGTGTGTGTGTGTGTGTGTGTGTGTAACAGTTCTGGCTGTCCTGGAACTTGCTTTGTAGACCAGGGTGGCCTCAAATTCACAGAGATTCTTCTGCCTCTATCTCCCAAGTGCTGGGATTAACAGCATGCACCACCACTGCCTGACTGTTAGGTCTTGAACTCATAGAAATCCAGAAATCTCTGTCTTCTAAGTGACAGGATTAAAGGTGTGAGTCACCACTCTCTGACCTTCAAGGCTTGACTGTGGGTGACTCTGTCTTCTGATATTACAGACTGATTTTATTAAATATACAAAATATCACCACATATCTCCTTTTGTGTCAAAAATAAAAACGTTATAACTAACATAAAAACTATATACAACAAGTTCAATAATGATATATAATATATACAAGAAATAATTACATAAGTAATATTCACTCCATTAGCAATTGACAAATTCAAAGAAAATATTCCATTATCTATCCTATTTTACCCAAAGGATTGTACCTAATTCAAAACTATAAATTAGGGGGCTGGAGAGATGGCTCAGAGGTTAAAAGCCCTGTCTGCTCTTCCAGAGGTCCTCAGTTCAATTCCCAGCAACCACATGGTGGTTCACAACCATCTACACTGACATCTGGCTTCCTCTTCTGGCCTGAATACGGTATGCAAAATAAATACATTAAGAAAACCCCCAGAAAACTATAAATTAAACAACAAAAAATTGTTTCTTACAGAAGCCGAGTTTCAGTTTCAGGAGGCCATGCATACTTTGTAGTCAAGTGTCTTCTTATGAACTGTACACATGACAAAAGAGAAAGGTTTTGGTTTCTTCAGCCTCTTTTTTTTTTTTTTTTTTAAAAAAACTTTATTTATTTATTTGCCTTGGTGTTTGCCTGGAACTGGAACTACAGACAGTTGTTAGCTGCCATGTGGGTGCTGGGAATTGAGCCCTGGTCTTCTGGAAGAGCAGACGGTGCTCTTAACCACTGAGCCATCTCTCCAGCCCCTCTTCAGCGTCTTATAAGGGCACTGACTTCAGCTCATGAGCACTGTGCTCTCACAACCTGATCACTCTCCAGTGCTGTTACATTGGAGATTCAGTTTTGATGTATGAATCTGAGGTCGAGAGAGACATAAACAAATATTGCCACAGAAAGCACTAAAGTGATAGAGAATGCATTGTGCATAAATTGATACAAAAGGATTGTATATATGATCATGGGCTATGCTTCCTTTCTTCATGTTCTTACCCTAGCAAAGGATTGCAGGAGCTCCAATTTTTAAAAAGGGGCAAATGCCCAGCTAAAGTCCCCTGTCCTCAACCCCACTGAGCAGGACTTAATGATCTCAGCCACAGAGGAAGCAGGAGTGGCCATAGATGAGTACAGCTCCCTTCCTTCAGCTCATGGAACATGGAAACTCTTTGCCTAATACATAAGCAATAAAAGCCTACAGGAGGAGCGAGTGGTGGGGGAGAAAGGGAGGGAGGGAGGGAGGGAGGGAGGGAAGGAGGGAGGGAGAGGAAAGAGAAAGTCAAGTGAAGGACAGGAGTCAGCACATGTCAAAACCCTAAGTTTTATGGTGGCAAAGCATTAGTCATGAATCCTATTAGGAATGAGAAATTCTCCATTATTAAACAGATAGTAGAAAAATTCCTCTAATCAGATATATCTGTCTCAATCAAAGGAGAGATTTGAAGATGTGGTTATAATAGAAAGCCTTTTTTTTTTCTTTTTGGATTATGGTCAATCTATAATTGCTTTCTAAATCTTAATGAAGCACAGGTAAGGGAGGTGATCTAGGTTCTTAGCTGGTGATTATACCATTTCCCACACTCCTAACTTGTTTTCAGGCTAGACCCCAGCCCTCTTGGGCCTCTGTTTTCTGTCTGGCTATAGACAAGAGGACTGAAAGCAACTACATTTAAATCACAGAGACTAACCCAAGGCACATTCTCCACGCAGAGTACAGGTGGGCCTCGGGAACATGCCAGCATTTGAGTGTAAGGAATTACAATGAAGCACCTGCCGATGCCCCATGGAAGAAAATAATGAAATCTCTTGACTGTATAAAACAGTAACATGACTGAACACGGTCAGTAACGTGTGATTTCATTCCACCCCAAACACCAGGGCCTGAGGCACAAGGATCAGACTAGAGACCTGGAGAGAAGGGGCAGTGCCATTCAGTGCCAGGCTGGCTTGTTACTCTTTTTACAGGGACCTGGTCTCCTGCTCATTTTGGTGGACAGTCTCTTTCCTATCTCAGCCTTGCCATTCAATTCCTTCGTACTCCAGACCACACTGTCATAGCCTCTGGGAAAACAGGCTGGCTTTGCTTCCAGCTGCCCCCCCCCTTCTTCTCTCCTCATTGTTGTTATTGGCCAGCCTTGTTTGTGGCACAAGGACATGAAGAAGACATTCCTCCCATTCTCCAGTCATTGTCACTAATTGAAATGGGAAACAAGACAACGCTCCAGAAGAAAAGCTTATTATGGGCTGCCTTGTTGGAAGAAAATGAATCACCTAAGCAGATAGGTTTCCATGATCTCAGGCAAACCTCACTCTTTATTCTATACAACCCCTTCTAATTGTTCAAGAAATGTTCATCTGCTTCATAATGGAACAGCTACAATGGAAGTGTTGTGAAATCACTGAAAAGTTTATTCAAGGCTTGTTCCTGAAAGCCTAGTCATAATGTGCGGGCTTCAGGGGAGTTAATAGAATTGGCTCTCATTGAAATTGCATGGATAACAAATTTCCCTAACATGCATCCTTTTAAATATGCTTGTTGATGGAAGTCTGAATTGGCATTTGGCAGATGCAAAGCACTAACAAAAGAGGTGAATTCCCAGCTCTGCTGTTAGGCGCTCCCTTGTCACTAGAAACACCCAGGGTTCCCATGACACCAAGTTGTTTGTAAACAGGGGATATTGAACTCTGTGCTCAAAGTACAAAACACAGAGAAAGGAAATAATACCATCCCACAAAGCCCAAGAAAAACAGCCAGAAAAAAATTAATGGGTGGATAAAACAATGCAATAAAGGACAAGCCATCCTGGGCTGAAATTCCTGCCAATGAATGATATCAGGATGGAGAAATCAAACCAGCCAAGGGGGGCTGGGGAGGTAGCTCAGTGATAGAATACTTGTTTGGCATGGATAGAGCTTGTACCCAGGACTGAAAAAAAAGAAGCAACCAAAGAAAAACATGAAAACAATATGACTGATGTCTGGACTCTTCATATACTACTTAGTTCTTGATAATTAGAGTTTGGGATGCATTTCTGCCCTTGAAAAGTCTAGTTAGATTCACTCATCTATCCATTCACTGAAGAAATATATGCTTTCATATCACAGTCACTGAAAAGTACTGATGGTCTCAAGACATAAATAAAATAGAGAAAATATCTGTAAGTTTAGGGCATGAGCAGAAAAGGGAGCAAACTTCTGAGTCTGACATTTGAGAAACTGATTGGGAATTGGTACTCTGCCCCTGTGTGTCTTCTGAGTCTCCACTGAGTCTTACTTAGAACAGCCTTTCCAGAAACTTCTCCTGGATTGTTAAGCAATGTCTTAGATTGTTAACCCTAACCCATTGTTGTGAAGAGACATCATGACCATGGAAAATCTTTTATTTATTTAAGAATTTTTTAAAATTCATTTTACATACCAACCACATATCCCTCCACCTGTTCCCCCAAGCCTCCCCTCCCAACCCATCTTCTATCCCCTCCTCCAAAAAGCTAAGACCTTCCAAGGGAAGTCAGCAAAGCATGGTACATTCAGTTGACGTAGGTCCTTCCTGCCTGCATCAAAGCTGTGTGCAAGGTGTCCATCCATAGGTAATGGGCTCCAAAAAGCCATGGCAACTCTTTTAAAAAACATTTCATTGGGGTGCTTACTTACAGTTCCAGAGGTTCATTCCATTATGATCATGAAGGGGAGCGTGGTGGCATGCAAACAGATGTGGTGCTGGAACTGAGAGTACTACATCTTGCCAGCAGTAGGAAATGGACTGATTGTCAACATGGAAGGAAGCTTGAGAAAAGAGACCTCAAAGTCCGCCCTCCCCCTCCCCCTCCCCCCCCAGTGACACACTTTCTCCAACAAGGTCATACTCCTTGGTGTCACTTCCTTTGAGGGTTATTTTCTTTCAAGCCACCATAAGCAGTAAGCATAGGGTGGTTCTCTTTGCTTTGTTTAATGTGCCCAGGTATTACATACAGTACAAGGAGCTGTTGTAATCTTTTCTGTTCCCATAATGAAGAAGCACATGGTAGATTACACACTAAATATAAGAAAATATTCTTAGCAGTCTGCTCATTGCTTGTGAGATCTGTGTCCCCTGGAAGGCTCCATGGCTGTTTTTGCTAACAGAATCTGGTACATATGATGCCCTGCCACAAGAAGTGGCCACCACGTTCTGTCTACTTGAGTGTTCTTTCCTTGGAGGTGGTACAGCCATGTTGATGAAACTACATGTAGGTAACCAGGTTGACACCCTAGTTGAACCTAGTTTCCTAGCTGTCCCTTCCTAGGTACAAGATAAATAGAACAAATCATCTTGGTTCTTTTTAACTTCCAATGCCAGCTGAATATTTAAAAAGGATTTTGATTTACTACACAAAATCAGTAGGTTACCTAGCTGAGCCCTGGTGGAAAATCAAATCCAAAAGTTCACGAACTACAGTCAAATGGTTGTCTGCAGTTCTGAAATTTTGAGGTATTTTATCACACATCAACAGAAGGGCGGGGTCAGATGACGGTGGTGTGACCCTCCCCCCAGTCTTTTTATTTGCCTCCTTTACTTAGGTCAGCTTTTACCCGACTTCATAGTACTAGACTATTTGGGTGACCCCGATGTAGCCTGAGGGCCATGAAGTAATGATTCTTCTACCTAATGCAAAAGAAACGTCTTTTCCTTCTTCAAAGACATATTCTTAGTCACAAGGGAATTGTCCACACCAAGCTCCTTGTGTGTGTGTGTGGGGGGGGGCGCACACTTGCGTCAGTGCACACACGCTTACTGTGAGAAATACATGTTTCACTACGAAATTTCATTTTCTGTCTTCAATGGAGCTTTTTCTTTTTCTCTCAGTGAGGACTATAGAAAACATTTTCAGGCAAAGCCTTGTCTGTTGCTTTTGTTTTTTTTCCTTCCTGTTTAGATGGTACCATCATCCCCACATTCCATGCCAGCATTTCTTGAGGAGGTCAGCATTGTTCTCCTTTCCTGGGCCTGGCAGACGCTTGGAGGGTCAGTTGGAAATGAAGCTTCTATTATCTGCGATCTGCCTCACCCCCTAAGCTGGTCCGCCCTTGCACTAAGGTTCAGTCAAGCATGAAGAAAACTAATTGTCCCCCCTCTCTGCTCCGCTGCACACCAACCCCACTGCATGTGCTTCCCCAGCTCCCCACCCATCGGAGAAAACCTCCTTTAAGCTGAGGAAGAGAGGGTCATGTTCCCAGGGACTGCTCTGTCCAGTGTGTGCTGCAGGAGCAGCCTGTGACTAGAATCTAACCCAGAGCTTCTCAGGGAGCTGCCAATGCCAAGCAATGCCAAAGAAGAGAAGGAGGGAGGGGAGGAGGGAGGGGAGAAGGGAGGAGGAGGAAGCCGCTGGCTGCATGTTCTCTGTAATTGCAGTGGGCACAGGAAAGGAGACTGGATTAATTTGCTTGATGAATTATGTATCACTTCTGCATGCTGCCCTCCCAGCTCTAAAGCTTTATCATTCCAATTGCTTGAATCCAACCACCTTGCCTCAAAAGCTCTTGTCCAACGAGGACCAGTGAAGCCTTTGGCTTGATCGTTTAGACCATTTAACAGAGTGCTCCAGGGAAGTCTATAGGATTACAGAAATGTGAGCTGTATTAAATAAAAACAAACAGGCACCGAGCTGGGGTGATTCATCAGAAACGGGCCCAAGAGCTATACTGTGAAGGGACTGAGATGTCTTTTGTAGTCTAGAACCACATAAAGGTAAATACAGTAGCAGCAATTACTTTGTTAGCTATGTTTTAACTGATACCATGAGAAAGGAAGTCTCTTATAAAATGTACAAGCAACAGGAGGCCACAGCAGAACAGCTGGTTGTTTTCATGGCCCATGGGCTGGCTGCAGGTTTGATCTCCCAATCACTTTCTCTGGTCCCTTCAAACATCTGTTTATCAAGAGGCCTTTTCCACAGCAGCTTCTGGAAATCTGGTCTTTTAATGGTGCTTCATGTGATGTAAATACCTTTAATGCCTTACATAACCTTGCTGACCCACTCTCCAGATTAGTATGAAAAAACTCTTTTTGAGTAAATAAAAGGCATTAATTCTTGCCTTGAAGAACTGAGGAAGAATAGTGAGATCCTGTTTCAAAAACAAAGCAAAGTTACCCAGTAGTGCCCGATTCTTGGCTTTCTCTAGCAGAACTTGGTGTGAAGAGTAAAGTTGGTAAGAGCAGCAGATTTAGTTAATGAAATAGTATAGTAGGAGCTAATGAGTAGTATTTACCTTAAATATTGTTATTTTTTGAGGCAGCTATATTCTTTCTCACACCATACCATTCATCCATTGTAAGCATATAGTTTAGTGTTTTAGTGCATTCATAAAGTTTTAACAATTTACAATAAAATTTTAAAATCTTTTCATCATCTCAGTAAAAGAAACCTTGTACTCTTTAGCTATGACACCAAATATTCCCTTCCCCAAGCCCAAGACAAACACTAATTTGTTATCTATCTCTATATATTCACTATTCTGATGTTGCATAAAAGTAAAACTGCAGGAAATGAGGCTTTGGTGTCTGGCTTCTTCAACTTAACACAATGTTTTTAAGCTTTGTTATAGTCCAGCATGAAGCCATACTTCATTCTTTTTCATAGAGGGGTGAATGAATTTTCATTGTCTGAATATAACCCATTCAACATTTGATGGCATGACTTGATGATTTTGCAATCTGCTTATGTTTTCTGTTTCTGTGGGAAGAATGTCACATCAAGTTGGAAAGAAAATTTTGTGGGGATGCCCTGGACTAACATGAAGTCTAGCATAAAATTCTAAGGGAAAAAAAAATGGGTTCTAGGTTATTCCAGGATGGAGGACATAGCAAAGAGTGAGGCCTTAGTGTATTTCTTACAGTCTTCAGAGGAAGTTTAATTAGCTTCCTCTCAAAGCACTACATTTAAAAAGTATGTTGTTGCATTTGAACCAGACTTTTCAGAACAAAAAAGATCCTATTCATCAAGCACATGGTAAGTGTTTATTCGGCTAGAGCAACTGACCTCAGGACTTAAAAATCTAATTAAAAAAAAAAAATCTAACAACTAGCAATTATAGATGAATCATGAAACAAATGATCAGTGGTACATGAGAACACACACAGACACACACAGACACAGACACACACAGACACAGACACACACACACATACCCACCACCAGTTTTGGTGAGCAATGAGAAAAACAAAAGCATAAATAACCTGGGTACCAGAAACTGGGCATGGTGGCATGGTAATTAGCTTGTTTTTATTTCTTCAAAACCATTATTTCAACCCCACCTTTTGGAGGCAGACCTAGGTGTTCATCTTGGGATATCTGTGCCCCTGGTTGACCTTTTCCTGTCTTCATGAAAAGTGAGACCTTTGGGATTGATATTCTCCAACTTCTCAGAAGAGGAGAAGGGGAATGGGAAGTCTCCAGGGTCTGACTTTGCACCCTGACCTTGGAAGGTCATCTAATCCCTTCCCAAAAGTTTTTTTTTTTTTTTTCAAATGGGAAGAATATAACTCATCTAAAACATTGGGTACAGAATGTAAATGTCTACAAATTGCCTTGCAACTAGCAGGCAACAGGTGAGAGTTACTTATGACTCCACTAACAATTTCCAGTTGATGAGAACAGGATGGGCCGGCTACTCAGACAGCACAATATTTACTGAGAACTTACTATGTCCTGAAATACACGAGAGCATGAAAGCTGAAAAGAGCCCCATTGGCTCTGACAATGTGATGAGGAGCCCAGCACAGCCTCTATGAAATGGTGACCAGGAATAAGCTATTATCTCCCTATTGGAAGTGGCTTCTGTCACTGGCTACTCCCTGTGGCCTTTGGTTTGTCCTTCTCTCAAGGTTCTCAGCACATTCTCTGGATTTCAAGTAGTAAGTTGAGTTTTATCTTCTCTACCAGATTGTGATGTCCTTGAGTATGGGGACTGCGTTCTTTCATATTTAAAATCTAGCCTTATCAGGGAGTTCCCTGTGAAACCACACTGCTTCTCTGGTTATCTTTTCTTTTCCTTTCCTCTTTGGGGTTACTTGTGATTTGATAGAGTTTCATTTTGAAAGCCTCTTGAGCCATACGTAATTCTTTTCAAGGCACAGCATTGTAGCCAACACTATATTTCCTCAGAACATTCAGATTCTGAATTTCCTAAGGTCCAGGGTGCTTCTCTGTTCATGTGGTTGATGTGACGAGCTACTTGCTCATCTCTGGTGACTATGTTTTTCATAGTGATTAGCAAAATAGAAATACTGAATATATTAATTGTTTTCTCTCCTTTTGGAACAAAATAACTGTAAGAGAGGTAGGTCAGGTGTTCCTTCTCTGATAGGACAGGCCTTTCCACTGAGCTGTAGATGGCTGATGTCCCCCATTGTTCTCCGTCCTTCTCATGTATAAGAATCTTGATGATAGAGAGAGCTTCTGGTTAGTCCTACTTGGCCACACCAAGTCTGTAGGTGAATCTGAGACTCCACTCTCTCCAGAAAGTGAGAGAATGTTTACCAATGAATCTCCTTAGCCTGGAATAAGTAGATAAATGGGAGGGATGTGCATATAAATACAACTGAGAGGACAGTGTATTGAAAGGGTCCTGGGGTGGCTCATAAGAGTGACAAACAGTTCAGATCTTACAAAGAGCGAAGCCAGTGAAAGTACAGGAGACCTCAGCAGTGGGATGGACCAGTAAATAGCCTTCCTCAGGGCCCACCAGACTCCTAAGTCCAGTTTTCAAGAATATAGGATGGTTTAAGTTTCAAGTTCCAAAAATGGGGTCAGGATTCTATCTTTAAATCTACCATTTTTACATAGCACAAAGATGGTTCCCAGCTGCTCTTTCCTTTGCCCGGAGACATTCATAGGGAGGGGGATTAGTTATGATGTGGACAGATATATCCTAGTTGTTGTGTACCAAGTTCTAGACCGATCAGCAGCATCAAGGCAGGTCAGGGAAAACTCATCCCCTAGTCTCCAGAGTTCACTAGTCTTTCATGCTGTGAAATTTGCAAGATCAAAATGAGGGAAAAAAATCACCAACCTGTAATTCTCTGGTATCTATGGTGCTGTCTTCTTTTACATTCTTACCTAGAATTTTAAGTCCTGTTATTTAACAGGCTGGAAATTCATGGGACTAAGTATTTATTGCAATATGCAAATTTTATGTACTTAACCTGTGCAGCTGGGAGTAGGTATTTTCTTAAAGCAGGATGCAATCCTCAAGGAGAAAACTCTAAATCACCTTCCTCTCAGGGATTTTACTTCAACAAAAGGATTCAGGAAGAACTCCAGGTACAGAGGTACAGAGGACCAGGGCTATAGAACAGAACAAAATACTCTTTCGTTTACATTACATTTCTCAGTGGTTGCTTGCTAAGCGTTTCCTCTACATAAAGCAGTATACCATGGGAACAGGACACTGAAGAGATCCAGATGGTGAGCAAGTAAGTCCATTCATTGGCTCCTGTGGAGATGGATGAGTAGATACAATCATATAGTGAGGTGAGCTCATACAGCAGAGCTCTCTGACACCTAAGAAGAGAGTCACAAAGATACAGAGTAGAGGAACTGTGTTCAAGGAACAATGGGTACAAAGTCTCAGGAGCAGAAGAGAACACACATCTGGGGAACTTTAGGAATTCCTGGTGACTAGAATACAGACAGCCAGGAAGGAAGATGAGGCATAAGCAAACTCAAGAACTTCTCCAGAGCTTTACCCATGATACCTCGGGAGTCACTGAGGGTTTAAAGGGGGGCTGACATGAGGAGAAGGGGGCTAACACCTATGCACTGCTGGTACATATCATCTTCGTGGAACAAGACTCCTAAGGATCAAGTTGATCCTTTTCAGATGTTCTTAGGGCCAGTGCTTGCCTCTCTAAAATCTAGGAGAGGCTTTCTGGAGACCAGGACAGGCTGCTGGAGACCCTGGGGCAGGAGATCTTTCCTTGTGGAAAAGCATTGTGACTAAACTCAGGGCAGTGCTGACAGAAGGGTTTAAGACACAGTTCACAGTCAGCATGATAGTTCTGTATGCAAGCTAGTAGGCAGAAATCTAGCTGAAGAACTATATCTCATTATGTGCTCTTTTAAACTGTGCTATTGGCCTTGATTAAATGGTCCCACTCAGGGATAGAGGTGCACAACACTACTGTGCCAGGCCTGCCTTTAGAATCTTGTGTTGATTTGTAACTAAGGACAGGCTTGGACTTCCGATATCATCTAAAAGTGCAGCATGGGCTCCCAGAACCATCATATTTCTGAAATATTATTATTTGTTTGGTTATATCAAAAATGGATCAGATAATTTTTTGTTCAGTTCAGTTCCTATCTATTTGTCCAAAAGAAGTGGTTCTTTCTCTGAAAAAGGCAGGTTAAATTGTTTTGTTATTCACTCAGTATTCATTTAGAACATATGGCTTAAAACCTGTGGAGGAACGTGGAGGACGCAGAAAGTGAATCGGATGTAAATGTAGACTTCATGTAACCCATAGTTACACAGGAGATGTAAGATGTGTTGGTTCAGCATGTATGCACATGCGTATTGGAGATCTGCTGTATGTCTGAGGTCATGCTGAGTTCTCTTATACCTCCTCCAGGGAGCACACCTGAAACTAAAGGGGTGTATCAATTGTTGAGTGTGTTATTTTTAAAAAGATCCAAAGAGAAGAGGGAGAGGGTAAAGAGGAGGGAGGAAGAAAGTGAAGGAGGAGAGGAGAGAGAGAGAGAGAGACAGAGACAGAGATTCATAGCAGAAACTGAGCCTTGCTCACTGTATGTGAAGTGAGGAAGGAGCCATTCCTTAGTGCAACAGTCTATAAAACTAGAATGCAAAGCTTCATGGCAGTGTAAATGGAAAGGGTGATGGCATGAAAACCAGAGATGGGCATAGAAAAGACTGTAGTCGAATGAACAGCCAGGCGTTCATGGGCTGAGTCTAACTGGCAGACAAGCCTCCAGGTAGAGGGAACAGGATGTCTACAAGTAAAGAAGCACTGAGACAAGCTTGGTGCTGCCCTATGACGAGATCCCGCAGAGTACTGGAAAGCAAGTCTCTGAAGCTGCGTGTGTGTGAATGGGAACAGATCTTAAGAAGCAATTCTAGTTATAAAGGCAAGTGGCAATCAGAGAGATGACTCCAGAAGAAAAGCAACCTGAGGCCAAGATTGACATCCTCAGTTCCAACCCTGGGACAGAAGAACTGATTTCTTCAAGTTTTCCTCTGAAATGTCCTCCACACTCATCTGCACATGTACTTTTACACACACACACTAAATGCAAAGAAAAATTAAGAGGTAACTGATAGAATTACATGCCTTTATATACAGCTGTGTTACATATTTTGCATGTATGTATGCATGCAGATATGAATACATAGATATGGAGATAAATCTGAGAGAAAGCATACTGACTTCATCACAGTGACTACCTGGATACAAGGGATTAAGAGAATGTGGAGTCTCAAGCTTTATTGGCACTGTTTTAAATTCTTAAAAGGAGAATATGTGCCTGTCTCCGTTCCAGGAGAAGCTGGTCTGTGCTTTGGCCAGCCATATGTCTATGGGATACACTGGGCGGGGGAGAGAGAGCACTTCCAGCTGTGGGGGGTTTAGGAGAGTTTGCAGCAACCTCTGGATAAAGCTGGGTCAGATGGAGCCTGGCAGAGCTGAAATGGGCGGAGGACAGGGACAGGGTGAAGGACTACAAGATGGCCAACGGAAAAAGCAGGGTTTTCCTGCAGTGGGTGTGGAGGGGGACACTGGGTTACTTAGGAAAGATGGGTTAGGTCTTGTTCACTGGGGTGGAGCGCTAGGTGAGTGGTCTAGTATGGAGCTATATTCATATTCACAGTTCAGAGTGCATGTGGGGCTTTGGTGCAAATGATGACCTCGCCATGGCAGAGCGCAAAGGGCCAAATAGAAGTTCCGAGCCAAGTCAAAAAGCCACTAAAGTGGTCTAGAGGCTGCACATAGCATATAGTAGTGTGAAACTCTGTGATCACAGCTAGAGGCTGCACACACCATATAACAGTGTGAGACCCTGTGGACTCAGGTGCTGCACACACCACATAACAGTGTGAGATCCTGTGGACTCAGGGGCTGTACACACCCTATAATAGGGTGAGACCTCGTGGACACAGAGGCTGTACACACCATATAACAGGGTGAGAGCCTGTGGACTCAGGGGCTGCACACCCTATAATAGGGTGAGACCTCGTGGACACAGAGGCTGTACACACCATATAACAGGGTGAGAGCCTGTGGACTCAGGGGCTGCACACACCACATAACAGTGTGAGATCCTGTGGACTCAGGGGCTGTACACACCCTATAACAGGGTGAGAGCCTGTGGACTCAGGGGCTGCACACACCATATAACAGGGTGAGAGCTCCTGGATGCAGGAGGGCAGGGTAGAATGGCATGTTGAGTAGGTTTTACAGTTCAAACGTGGACCACCAATCCAGGGTCATAGAAAGAGTCTTATCTGTGTCTTCATACCTTGTGGAGACAAGAAGTGCTCAGAAGAATAGAACCCTCTTTCAATGACACTCTCAAGAAAAGCTTCACTTTCCTTGGGGGGAAAAAAATCTTTATTAATTTAAACACCACAGCTTTCTGCTAACACTAGGAGATTATGGTATTCCAATGGGACTTCCTTTGCTTAACATGAAAATAAACCTGACAGAAGGATTACAAACTAAACACGGAACAGTACAAGAAGCACTAATTACCTCCCATTCTTCCCACTAAAACAAGCGTTTAGACAAAGGAAGCAGTGGAGTGGGGGAGGGGGAGCTGAAGGGGGTGTGGCCCAGCTAACCCCAGAGGCTTTGAGGGATCTGAAATAGGCTCATTTGACACCAGAGAGGTGGGAGGTGCCCTCACACAGTGACATGGTATGACTTGGATTACCCCAGGTGACTTGTTGAGTCAGACAGCTTTGAATTGAACAAATCATTCTTCCGTGCAGCTGTCTTGAGCCCCATCCTCTTCTTAATGGCCATGGGTAGGTAACTGCCTCTTTGGGGGCCCAAGCTCCCTAGTCCTTGAAAAGCATCAGGATGAATGTGACTACAGTTGAAGCCTAATATACCAGGGCCCAGGCAAAATCTACACCTGGTACCCAACACCTGTGGGACTTTGATGCATGGGCAGCAGATCTGGGTAAGAAATAGCGGGGAGGGGAGGGGAGGGCGGCCTGAGAGGTGTTTTTGCTTCTGGAACTCATATTCTAGGTTCTGAATAAAGCTATAGCTCAAACTAGCTCAGCCCAGTCTGTTCCTGTAGAACGCTCCTGTTTCTTCATATCCAATATTGAATCCAGATCCATGTTTGAATTCTGAGACCACAGTTAATGGCTAACTCCACCCACTTTCCAGCAGATAATTATTCTTTTCAGCAACTCTTGGGACTGCTCTAAGGAGGCAGACACTTTTAATTAAAAGCCAGAAAGGCAGAGCGTGGTGACACAGTCTTGTATCCCAGCTCATAAGAAGCAGAGGCAGCCTGATTGCCCATGAGTTCAAGGCTAGCCTGGCCTACATAGGAAGTTCTAAGCACAGCTAGGGCTACATGGTGACACCCTATCTTAAAACATCCCCAAAATAAGCCAAACCAAAGTAAAAAATCTTGAGAGGACTGGAAGGAAAGCAGGAAGTGAGTGCCATATAGTTTCCAAAGCAGCCAGCCTGGCATGTGGACAGCCACATCAGAAGTATGGATTAATAAAGACAGACCCTGAATCCTCTGGCACACCTCATGCGCCCTGCATTTTTTCCATTCTCTTCTCACTAGTCAGCAAATAGCTATGGTTGCCCCTATTGGCTGGGGTGAGAGTTTCCAGGGCAACAGGAGCCCAGAGTCTAGTGGTTACTGCAGTCCAGAAAACAACAAAGAATTCAGGGAGATGGAAGTGAAAAGAAAATATCAGGGCAGACTGAACAACAGAGAGCTGAACAGAATCCCATCGACCCGTCAAAGAAACTACAAGGCCATGGAAATGACCACAGAGGAGTGGACAGAACATGTTGAGTTCACACAGGCCTAAGAGTAGTTTGTGGGTCCCTCATACAGAATAGCAAACCCTTTTAACACAATGGACATTCTGAGTCCTCTGAGCAGTACAACCAAGTCAAATAATCCCCAGGATAGAGTAGACCCACTGAACAAAGCTTAAAAGCAAGCCTGGGGGTCTGCCCAGACTCCTGGGAGAAGCCATGGTCCTCCCCAGCATCACAATGGCCTGAGCAGGACAGAGACCCACATATATGCCCAGGGCAAAGAGGAAACCCAGGCCTGCCTGTGTGCTGGGTTGGGCACTATCATGGTGAGAAAATGTAGGGAGTGATATCAGGGAGAGAGAAGGAGGGAGGGAGGGAGGGAGGGAGAGAGAGAGAGATTGATAGATTCATTTTCTGAGGACAGAGGTGTATCTGAAAAGGAAGTGGTGAGGAGAAGGCTGAGGTGGGTGGTTTGATTGCCATCCAGGGCAATGGTGATGTCTGGGCCTGGGCTGCTGCTGGGGTCCATGTCTGTGTTCATGGCTCTGTTGCAGGTGAGGTCTGTGTTGATGTCTATGGCTCCTGATATCACCAAAGGCCCAGAAGATAGGGCTGTACAGAGTTAGCCTGGGCCCTCACTAGCTGTAACACTAGGGAAAACTGCTCCTGCCTCTCATCACCTGAAGCACCTAGGAAGAGGGTCCTACACTTCACCTGGGCAACATAATAGAGCTGTCTCTGCTTGTGGAGGCATGGGTGAGCTGGTCTTGAGGGCACGAGAGCGAGTCCTGCCTCTCTTTTGTGCCTTGTGGTGGCGTGCGTGAGGGAAAGTCCTCCTTCTCTTGCCCTTTGCCAGCTGTGGCAGACGGGTGTGTGTGGGAACTGACCCAATACCTCACCAGCTGCAGTGTTTGAGAAAATAGGCCCTGCACCTCACCTGGGTAGCACAGTAGAGTTGATCCTGTGGACAGGGGCTAGGGTGAGCCAGCCCTGAGGACATGAGAGCCGGTCAGTGTGGTGCTGGGGATAAAGGAAAGATGCCCTCTCCCTTGCCCCTGCTGCCTCGAGCTGGCAAGAGAACTGACCCTCCTGTTTACCCGTTTCGGCACTTGAGAGATCAAGCCCTGCACCTTATGGGGCAGCAGAGTGGAGCTGACCCTGTTGACTACGTGCCCACTCGCGTGTGCTGGCCCCGGAAATATGAGCCCCACAACTGCCATGCATTGGCATGGTCAGGGAGAGGTGCCCCGCGGCTTGTGGCGGGTGAAGGATCTGGCCCTTCCTCTCACCAGCTGCAGCACTTGGGACAGTGGTTCCTGCACCTTACCAGAGCATCATGTAGAGCGAGCCCTGTGGTGCCGGTGCGGGAGAGCCGAACCTGAAGGGCACGAAAGCAGGACAACCGGTTCTGCCCCTGGCTCATCATGGCAAAGGGTGAACTAGCCAGAGCAATGCTGGAGAGCTCACCCTGGTCACGAGGATGGGGGAGAGCTGGCAGGCTGGCCAACCCTGCCCAGAGCTAGGGTTATGAGTTGGCTTACGCCAACATTCACCATATCTGTGATCTGCTAGAACACATGCTGGGACCAAAAACAGGAGGATATCCAAGAGGAGTCAGCATCGATCGTACAGCAGAAAGCAGAGGCCTTGAACTAGATCTGCAATGACTCTGCAATGAACACTAGCAAATAAAGTTATATAAACTGAAGGATAAACCGTGTGACTCACTGTGTCACGCTACAGCTTCCACGACGAGAGTTTTCTTTTAAAATTTTTTTGGGGGTTTCAGGGGCAGAGGGCAGATATGAAAGGGTAAGGAAATGAAGGGGATCAAGATGCATGATGTGAAAGACATAAAAAATAAACAAAAAGAAAGTTAAAAAAAAAAACCCTTCTGCTATGGCTGATTTTGAGATCTACAGGGCTGAAGAGTATGCTTACTTGTACGCCATTACAGAGCATGGATACAATATGTGCAACTCACCGCCAGCACAGAGACTATAATCAAATATCAGAAATATTTTCTTAAAAAAGAAGCAGCAAACCTGAGAAAACTTACACTGTATCTGAGTAATGCCTCTGCATCCCAGAGTAAAAACCAAAACAATATTTTTCTTTTGAAGAGTCCCGCCTCTAAAAACACAAATGCCCATCTCTGACATCTGTTAAAATGGCATTGGACAGGAAAGAAGCAGGAAACTACAACTCTCAGTAGAAGAAAGGTCAGTCAGGGGTTACAGATGCAGAAATGACACAGGTAACAAAATTAGCACAAAGACAAGAAGGTTGTTATGGTTCAACTCTACGTCCAAGAAGGCAGAAACAGACACGAGCATGATAAAGAACCCCGTGGAATTCTAGAGATGAAACTAGAGGTGTGAAGCATGGAGTTTGTAGCAGCAAAGACAACACAGGAAAAAATAACAAGCTTGAAGATGTAGTGGTAGGAAGTACTCAGAATCAAACACGTAGAGTGAAAACATCAGGCCACTGAGCTGTAGGGTATATGGGAAAGGGTGTGGGGAAAAATCTAAACATAGTTGGATGGGAGGAGACACCTCAGGGGGCAAAATGACTGCTAAGCAAACCTGACAGGCTGAGTTCTGACACCCAGAACCTACATAAAAGTCTAGATACAATAACATGCACTTGGATGGAGGCAGAGACAGGAGAATCACCAGGAATCCTTGGGCTAGCTTGCCTGTGTACCCAGCAATAAACAAACAAAATCCTGTCTCAAGCAAGGTGGCTGGTGAGGACTGACACTCGAGGTTGTCCTCTGACTGCCATAAACAGGTCCTGCTCTTAGTGTGGATATTCATGTGCTCACACTAATGCGCGTGCACACACACACACACACACACAGAGACAGAGAGATGTTCACATTAATACACACACAGATGCAAACAAACTCACACATAGGTGCTCACATTAACACACATACATACACACACAGGAGAAAGAAAGAATACCCAAAGTTTTTTAAATGTGAAAGAATCTATAGAAAGCCAGCTCAAGATGTTTACATACAGTGCTAAAGTGCTACAATGTGGGAGATTCTGAGCCTTCAAAAACTCAGGCATTGATTCCAGGTTTTAGTTTTGGGTAGCCAGCCCATGTGACTTACATGGTTCACTTAAGCTCTCTAAGGTTCATTTTCCTTACCTTCAAGGTAAAGATAAAAATTGTACAAAAGTGTTTATTATGTTATGGCTCTTGATATGTAGATTTTGGTGACAATTTAAATACCCATCCATAAGACATGGCAAAGTTAATTATGGGGCAAGTGTAGCACAGAGCACTGTGTTGTTGACAGAAAGAGCAACATCTCTAAGGACTGGTTATGGAAACTCTCCAGGAGTATGGCTAGATGAGAAAGCATATTATCATATATTTAAACAATCTTGTTTATATAAGAAAGTATGGATTGACACATTTGCATGCACAACACACACACACACACACACACACACACAGAGCCTCTGCAGAAGAAGCAAGTCACGAGAAGAAGACACTTTATTTTGCAAGCTACTACACTTTTTTTTTGGCAATGATTATGACATGATGCTAAAAGAGGGGGAAAAAAAGCAACATTTTGGGAGAAAGCCCCAGCCTGCTGTGCTGTGGGGTGCTGAGTGAGAAGCATACAGATTGTGTCAGTTGATGGCAGTGTAAATCGGAACACATCCCTCCTTGCTTACAGTCCTTCTGCATCTTTCCATGATCTGGGAACAAAAACATCCCAGTCTTTAGCAAGTTCACAGGATCCCAGATGGTCCAGCTTGACTTGGTTCTCTTGGCTCCGTTTCCTACCACATACCAGAGGCACCCTTCTGTCTTTTGCTCACTGGAAAACTTTTATTCATAACTCTGCACTTGGGTTATTAAGCACATTTATTTCCTGTTCTCCCCAGGAACAAGAAATCCCAAATATGTCTTACCCACGTAGTCCTTTGTCATGCAATTTATTAAAAATATAGTGCCTGCTGTGTGTTCATTATAAATTTTAGAGAAAGAAGCAGATTATGGCCTCTTGTTGAGGTCTTAGCACCTAGGAAAGGTCCTTTATTTTAATGGGAAATGCAGAAAAGTGTTTATTGAATAAATGAGTAAATATATACAGCTATCAGAAATAGCATTCACATCACAAAGGTTGTTGCATTGGAAATCTGGCTGATCTGATTGACATAATGATCTCTCCTATAAGAATAAAGAAAACTGTAGAACTTTTGGTCAGGATTTTCAACATGGAACTTTTATACATGTGCTGAACTACATGAAAAGACACGGCAGAGATCTCCTTCTCGAGGTTCTGGGGCTGGATGCGTCTGGTCCCGGCACTGGTAGGGCTTGCTTTCTTTTGAAGTCTTTCCTTGGCTTGCTGCTGGTCACTTCTTTTCATGTCCTTGCTCAGTCTTTCCTCTGAGTATCTCTTCCCTCCCCCATATTGTCCCTTTTTGTGTTCAGATTTTCTCCTATGTGAGAGACTGACCAGATTCTATTAGTGCCCATCCTAAAGGCACCATTTCAACTTGATCGCCGTTTTCAAGGGTGTCATATTCTGAGGCACTCGAGAGTACGACTTCAAACTTCAGTGTTTGAATTCTGACCAAGTAACTCCACTAAGAAGTATTGGGAAAAGTCTCTGAAGAAAACAATTATGTTGTTAGGAGTGGAAATATTGACAGAAAGTGTTCCAAGTGATAAACATATGAACTTTCTCCCTCTCTCCCCCCTTACACACACACACACACACACACAAGTAAAATCACACAGATAAAAACTCCACAAAGAGAATACTGTTTAACAACCTTGTGGGCTGGTATATAAGACAGTGTATTTGTGTTGGGCTGTTGGATGAAAATGCCCAATGTCTACTCCATGCCCTCTCCCCCTTTTTTAAAAAATTTAATTTATGTGTGACTGAGTGTATGTATATGCACTGCATGGTACCTCCCGGGTCAGTAAAGGGCCTTCCATTTCCTGGAACTGAAGTTATAGGCAGGCAAAGGTCACCATGCAGGTGTTGGGAGCTGGACTCAGGTCCTTGCCAAGAGCAGCCACTGCTCTTGACCACTGAGCCATCGTCCCAGCTTCCTTCACTGCTCTGTTCTGCTCTGCCTGCAGATTTCACAACAGGGAAGTAGACATAGTGTTCCAGTCTAGTTTTAACCCAAATGGAATAGGAAGGTTCAAAAGAAGCTTCTGAATACTAGAATGGAAAGTTCCAGACTCCAGGGACATTGATGGTGAGTGGTCATGTTGACTTCTTGTGACTCTTGGTGAATCAGTAGGATGGCCTAGCTCCTACAATCACTGAGAAAGAAGGTTGGTTGTAGACTTTTTATGTCTTTGCTCCTGTGGCAGCGAGCTGGAGACCTATGAGGCTCCTTTTCTATCATTTCTTCTTGCTTGGTTACTGTAGTCCTGGGAGCCATGTGCCTCTGCCAGGCTGAAGAGGTCTACCCTTGCTTGTTCCTATTCAGAACCATAATGTGAATTGGAGTGAGATATCAGCTGCCCATCACACTTCATCTATCTGTGTTAAGAATCTGTTCTTTGAAAGGGATATTGGAACCGCTGGGCTAAAGTCTGCAGTAACCAGGGCTGCTTGATTATACAGTCCACTTCGGTTTTCCATCCTGCTTTTTTTCATTGAATTGGTTACCTAGTCATACTAAACATGAAATAAAGTGAAATAAATAAATATATAAAACTTGGAGTGCACCGAGTCTTTTCTCTGTCAAGCTGGCTCAAATGTTCTCGAAGTTTATCGGAGAGCTTGGTTGCCCTGGTGAAAATAGCCTTGTGCAGTGAGACAGAAAATAAGATGTCATGGCAAACTAAACATCTTCACTTTCTGGACAAATATCTAAGCTGACTGGAGCATAGAGAAGGGCCGGGGGATAGTCTAGGGGAGAAAGCCTAGGTACCCTGTCCTGTGTCTTAGACCTTCCCGGCCATCAGGTGAGCAGGTGGGTGAAAATCAATAACACCTGGCTCCTGCTGAGGGTTCTGGCAACTTCTAGTTAGTTTAAGTTTGTGCTTAAGCATCTCCTTCCTGTGTTGTGAGAGCGAAGATGTTTAGTTTGCCGTGACGCCTTATTTTCTGTTCTACTGCACAGCGTTATTGTAACCGAGGTGGCTCTCTCCCTCCCTGATAAACTCACCTTGACTTTATATCTCTCCAAGTGACTCCTATTAAAATGAATGGATATTGAAGGTGTGTGTGTGTGTGTGTGTGTGTGTGTGTGTGTGTGTAAAAGAGGGTAAAAATTAGAGAGAATGAGGAGAGGCTACTATTAGCTCCAAATTAATCTGCTAGTTTATTGAATTTTTAAAATTCCTATTTGTAATGGGGCTAATGATGCTACTAATCTCTGAGAGAGTTGTTGAGAATTGAAAACCTGGACCCTATGAAGCATCCCATAAACTAAGTAAAGGAGTGCTAGCCCAGGGATGCTGCCTATCATCCACAGGGATGGAAGGAGCAGAAGGGAGGAGGCACGGATGTTAAAACCAAAGGCTACACTGCAGAACAATGGGACCATCTTACTTCCTTGCAAAGGCTGTTTCTATAAAACCATATTTGCAGCCCCCTTTGTAAAGTACAGCAAACAGCTACAGGAAGTGTTTGCTCAGTACTTATCCCATGGCTGATAGAGGACATCCTGGCTTCTCTTTCTCTCCCTGGCCCTCCATCCCAGCACTTCCTTGATCATGTATTAAAATTAATCATGTGAGCATAAATTATCATATTAGAATCTGAGACAATGATATCCCCATAGTGTAACCAGTTTTTTTTTAAACCAGTTGTTTTGTAGAAACTATCTTAGAAATGTAGATCTATACATTTTTATTTAATCCATAGTGTAATTAAGTTACTAAGCATTTGCAAACCAAACAAAAAGCCCCTAGAACATCATTGCTGACAAAATGTTACAGGGAGAAAATGAAACAGTGAAATGATGAAATCATAGTAGGGCTTAGCTTTGGGAGGAATTTCTAGGAATATGAGAAGTTGGTAGAGCGGCCTTTTGGTCTAGTATTTCCCTTTGTGCAAATGCACCATGGATAAGTACTACTCTTTCCTTTCAAAGCAATAAAGGAGGTATTTGAGGGAGAAACTGAAAAACACTGTAGGCAGCACAAAGCATTTAGGACTCCGGGGCTGAAAAAAGAGGACAGAATCCTAATGGCCAGCATGGCTGGTGTGTGTGTGTGTGTGTGTGTGTGTGTGTGTGTGTGTGAGAGAGAGAGAGAGAGAGAGAGAGAGAGAGAGAGAGAGAGAGAGAGAGAGAAAATATGTGACAATAATACGAAGAGACAGAGAACACCTGAAAGTAAGTCACTTATGAAAGACAAAGAGGCATGTGCCCCCCAGGGGCCACCCCAGGAGGCTGTTAGGCAGCAAACTTAGAAATAATTGAGTACAGAAAGAGAAACCATGGGCCAGGAAGGATTTCCTGGGACATCCTTTCTCTGATCATTTTCTTCTTTGGCTTGAGAGCCATCCTTGTTGAATTCTCCATATCCACTCTGTCTGGAAGCTGACAGTAATGTAAAACAGCTGAGTGTCTCCCCCTGGGGAATGTTTGGATTCTTCCATACCATTTGATATGATTACTCTGTGTGTGTGTGTGTGTGTGTGTGTGTGTGTGTGTGTAAATGCTTTCCTTGGCTTGCTCAGTTTGCTTTCTTCTACATTTCAGGACCTGCCTAGGGATGACACCACCCACAGTAAGCTGGACCCTTCCACATCAATTATTGCCATAGGTTAATCTTATGGAGGTATTTGCTCAATTAAGATTCTCTCTTCTTAGATATATTTAGATTTGTGCCTTGTTGACATAAAAATCAAAACCACACACACACATACATAACAGATACACAGACACACATTTATGTACACATACACACATACATACATGGCCACACACATCATATATATACACACATGCACATGCAAACATACATATACACACATGTTTAAAGACACAGAGTTTTGGGTTTATTTACTTTTTAATTAATTCTTATTCTTCAGGCCTGGTCCAGACAGAAACAGAACTACATTAGTGATTTTGACAAAGGAAATTTCTTACAGGGAATTGGCCCAGTTGATTTTGAAAGGCTTGAAGGGAAATAAGGGAGCATGCGCTACAGATGAGACTTCCACATGTGATGGGGGTTGCTAGCATCACCATCATCTGAGAAAACTGGGGCAATGACAGGCTCCAAAGATGCTCAAGCTAATGAGTGTTGGTGGTGAGGACAAAAACCAAGTTGTTTGGGGCTTTTACTGTGACGAGCCATGTATGATGATTAATTTCCATAGTCAACCTGACTGAATTTAGAAACACTAAGAGTCACATGTCATAGTGTGTCCGTGAGGGTGTTCCCAGAGCAGTTTAACTAGAGGAGAGGAGACCACTATCCCACAGTTTGAGTCTGAGACTGAATAAAGTTGAGAAAGCAAGAAGAATCGGAGCAGACACCTCCCTCTGCTCTACTGTGAATGAGTGTGGTTGCCACCTCACCCTGCTGCCACCACAGCCAAAGTCACTCTCACACAGCATCCTTCCCTCCCTGATGGAATGTACCCTCAAAGCATAAACCACACAAACCCTTCCTTTCTTGACTTCTTTTTCTTCTTTTCTTCCTGCCTCCCTTCGGAATGGCACTATTAGGAGGTGTGGCCTTGTTGGAGGAGGTGTGTCACTGTGGGTATGGGCTTGGAGGTCTCATACATGCTCAAGTCATGCCCAGTGAGTCAGACCACTTCCTATTGCTTATAAGCCAAGATATAAGACACATGGCTACTTCTCCAGTGCAACGTCTGCCTGCACCATGTTGCACCATGATGACAATGAAGTAAACCTTTGAAAATGTAAGCCATCCCAATTTCCTTTATAAGAATTGCCATGGTCATGGTGATGGAGTCTCTTCACAGCAATAGACATTCTAACTAGAACACTTTCTTTTCTTTTTTTTTAAGTGAATTTTGTCACATCAGTAAGGTAACTAATCGACATGTCGCTATGTTCTTACTCCTATGTAACTGGAACTTTATGTTAAAGCACCCTGCTAACACCTTCAGATTGATTGGGGGCAATGTTTGGTGACTTTAACATGTGTGATACCTTGCCACTTTTCCTGAACTCTGACAACGCACACATCACTGAGTGAAAAGATCACCTAGACTTTGAATTCAGTGATATTGAGATGTCTGCCTTGTGCTTTTAGTTATGTTTCTTTTTAAAAAAATGTTCTTTGAAATATGGATAGTGAAAATAGTTCACTGCCTCTCATTGCAATGCTTACCCCAATAGTTCTGGTTTGTATACTAAAGCAAAAAAGCCTAGAAACTTCACTTGCCAGTACCAACTAGATGTGTGCTCTTCTCTGCCAGTGTGAGAAATAGAAGGCTATTGAAGACAGCATTAACAGAGTTGTCTCTGTGCTTCTGACTTTGGCTGAGGGGACAATGAGCCAGGCTATAGAGATCACAACAGATACTTACAGGTCCTTACATTACTAGTAATGTGTTGTAGAAAGTTTTCCCGGGTGCCCGTTTGGGCCCAGAAGGTTTTGTACCTGGCCTGCAGCGGAGGTTTGGAACCTGGTCCGCACGGCGGCTTTTGTCCCCCAAAGAAATGAATCACATGCTTATATCCTTTATACTGTTGGGCCCATATCTTAAGCACATTACTAGCTAGCTCTTTCATCTTAAATCAACCTATTTCTATTAATCTTCCTGCCACGTGGCTCAGCCTGTGGCTCAGCCTGTACCTCTACATGTTCCTCCTTCGGTGGTCAGATGGAGACTGACTAACTCCACCCTTCTCCTTCTACCTGCCTGTGCTCTGATTCTCCACCCACTTCTACAGTGCTGTGCATAGGCCAAAACAGTCCTTTATTTACAGCATACCGAGAACATTCCACCACAGTAATGATTACTTTTAACAGCAGGATGGCCTGGGAGCAGAAATAACAACTACACACAGTGTCCAGGATGCTGCATTGTACTTTGGACAGTATGCAAAAAAGAAAATGATAAGCTTGTCCAACATGGTGCTACATGCCTATAATCCTAGCATATGGAGATGTTAAATTGCACATTGAAGGCTATCCTGAGCTACATAATCAAGTTCTAACCTTGCTTGGGCTATGTAGCATAAATTTAGTTCAGTGGTGGAACACCTACTTGGCATGCTTAAAACTCAGGTCAATCCCAAGAACAATGATAAGAATAAGGGAGGAGGAGGAAGGAGAAGGAAAGAAGAGGAAGGAAAAAGAAAGAGATAAGCTTGCATCCAGGCCTGGATTTCTCAATTCAAAGTTGGACAACAGATCAGAGGACCATTAGCTATAGTACCAATGAATTCTCTCACTTTTTTTTTAAACTGTTTTTTTTTTAAAGGTTTATTTATTATGTGTTTTGCTTTCAGGCCATAAGAGGGTGCCAGATCTTATTACAGATGGCTGTGAGCCACCATGTGGTTGTTGGGACTTGAACTCAGGACCTCTAGAAGAACAGCCGGTGCTCTTAACCGTTGAGCCATCTCTCCAGTCCCCAATTCTCTCACTTTTTAAATTAGAGGATGAATATTCTCCTCAAATTTGTTCCTGTATGTTGAGCAGTTATCATTTGTGCTTCAGTTTTCTCATCTGGACAACAATGAGCCCAACAATCCCCATCTTGCATAGTTGGTGTGAGGAATAAATTTCGTAATGTGTGGGTCTTAAAGATTAGTGCCTGGCTTCCTCAAGCTCCTGCAGATGCCCAATGCACATGCACACATGAGTGAACTCAGTGGACTTTAAGAGAAATGCATGAGATTCAGAGAGAAGAGTGGTCTTTGGGGATAAAGGGGAAACTGGAGGGAAGGGATGGGGGTAGATTTGATTAAAACATTCATGTATGTACATGTGTATTCTCAACCAAGAAAAATTAGTACCTAGTTCAGAGGAAATTCTCAGTAAAGCTAGTTATTGTATTGGATCATCTTTGACTTCCAAGAGAATTCTAAGGATGGAGCATTATTTTCCTAACTATCATCACTTACAACTAACAAGAACCCTCAAGAGACATGAGTGCAAAATGCCTTAAAGGGAAAAGGCATTGATTAAAAAAGAGGCTGAGGGATAAGCAGGCGAGGGATGTGTAGTGGGATTATGCTGGTAAAGTAAATATTTGTCCTACCTATGGGTTTAATAAAAGCTGATTGGCCAAAGACAAACAGGGAGTGTGGGCGGGGCTATCAGGCTAAGAAAACTCAGGAACATTTCAGAGTAGAGACAGACGCCAGAGGCAGATGCCAGAGTCACTGGAGCTGTCAGGAGACTCAGAGAAAATGCTGCTCTGAGAAAAGGTACCAAGCTGCATGGCTGAACAAGATGGGTTAGTTCAGATGAAGGAGTTAGCAAGTTATATGCCTGAGCCCTAGGTCAATCAGTGTAAAAATAATATAAGCCTGTGTGTGATTATTTGAGGCAAAGCAGGACCGAGAGTGAGACTAAACCTTTGGTCCAGGTCTGGGAAGTCTGGGTACAACAAGTATGGTGTGTGTGTGTGTGTGTGTGTGTGTGTGTGTGTGTGTATGGAGTCAGTGCAGCCTTAGCCTTAGGCCACTTCTTGTGCCAGTATTGGGATAAGAGTACCAATATTGCCCACTTTCTGGGCAGCAAACTTTGTGGGTACCTGGCAATAAGAGGTATGAGGTTGTAACACAGGAACAAGGTGAGAAGCCACACTCCTCAGGCACCCTCGCCTTGCTGTGGTCTGGAATACAGAGCTGGGTTGATTGGCAGAGCTCTCAGATGCATTCCTATACTCTGCAAGGCTGAGTCTCATGCCTATGCCCTAATAGGTTCATGCATCCAGGTGGTGCTTGTGCCCTCTACCCTCCTCCCATTGGAATCTTTAGGATCATAACCCAGATAACTGTGGATAAGCAATTGAATATAACAATGCCTTTCATTAAGCAGTGACTAAATCTAGCTCACACCACACACATAATAATCCATTCAATGAGCTCACAAGACAGATTCTAGTACAATTTACTTTTTTTTTTTTTTTTTTACAGATAAGAGAGTTGACATGACAAAAGGTTAGACACTTTGCTTCATCACATAGAATGATATTTTTATTTCAAGACAAAGCTTGCTATGCAGTCCAGGCTGGTGTAGAACCCACAATACTCTTAAAAACAAAACAAACAAACAAACAAAAAAACCAAAAAAAAAACTAGAGTGCTTGGAATAAAGACATGTGCTGTGGTGCCTGACCGCAGAGGAAGATTCTGAATGCAGATTCTGATTTCCTCCAAGATAAATAAAGGAGAAATTTGCTTTCCTCAAGCCATACTCTTTAAGGAATCTTCCTCAAGAGAGTAACAAAGGAAGACATGAGTGTGGGTTACTGAAAGTTACCTTATACAGTTAACAGAGGGAGGAGATACATCAGGCTATACTTCCCATCATCTAGTGGGGTTCTTAGTATCTTCAAGGGGTCAGTAACAACACTTGCCATTCTGTGTGTGTGTGTGGGGGTAGGTGGGTGGGTGTGTACACACAGGCACATGAATGTAAAAGAAAGTCATTATAATGGCATAACTTGTTGGACACTCTGGTGACTTCTGCACCTACCTCAGGAGGGAAAAAAATCCAAATTCACCAAACTTGCTAGGAAGGGACATGCTAGGCCACAGCAGAGTTTGGCCCACACTGTCATCTCAAGTGCTGAGATGCTGTTCTCCTCTGGTCCTGTCTATTTTATTATTCATGGTACCTGGCCGATTGCATAGATAGGGTTAGGAAGGTCAGAGCAGCATTAATATCCTGAATTGGGAGATGGTATGAACTGGAGATGGAACTTGTCACACCAGAGTGACTCTTACTGAGGGGGCTTGATTTGATATTAATATTAATTTGATGCTCCTTTACATCTTCAAGAAGTTTGTCCTACTCAGATAGGGGAAAGCCTGCTAGCCCCATGCAAAGCAGCAATGTGTGTTGGATTTTATGATGGACTGTGAGAGTTGGTGGTAAGAGAAAGGAACTCAGGACTTTCTATAGTTTTTAGTGGTGCTCACTCATGAATACTTTAGAAGACATGTGTCTAGCCTTTAGTGGAAATTAAATAAGATTCACAATCCTATCCAGATGAATCTGCCTTGTCAGAAATGTAGGGGTCAATACCTGGGAGGAGAAAGTTATTGCTCCTGCTATTGTCCCTGAGGACAGTGCTCCTCAACATGGATGCCTATTGAAATCACCAGGAGAACCTATGAAATGTTGTGAGGGTCTGGGTCTTAGCCTGAGTTTATGGAATCAGTTTTGGAGGCTGGGCTTGAGTACAGGGATCTCAAAATCTTCCCATGTAGTTACTCTCTGTTGGTCATGGGTAGGGTGTCCACGCAGTGGATGGTCCCACATGTGAGTAAGGGCAACATGATTGTGAAGTTGGAAGGGAGATGTGGTGGGGGTATTGGGGGGGAGCTGGAGGGAGGTAGTGGTATATGGATATGATCAAAATGTATTGTATGAAATGCATGACATTTTCAAGAAGTAAGTAAAAAATACTATTTAAAAATCTAAATTTAGAATTTCAAACAAGCATAGTCTATCTTTAAAATCTCTTGAAATGTAAGCACGTGCATGAAGACTCAAGCCTGAGTATGTCTAGCATGTTTCTCCTACCTTCTCAAAGCTACGGCAGGGGACTTTTCTGAGCAGGCGTGAAAAGCAGGAGTAGGAAGTGATAGTCACTCAGCCTTCTACTAATTCTCCAGTTGAAACAGAGATCCCTGAGCCACACCCATAGTTTCTGAACATGTAGCTTTTGAAGTGGGTATGCTGATCTGCACATGTATCCAGTCTTCTGGTTACCCTAATACTGCTTTTCCAGGAAGTGCTTCAAAGGCAAACCCAGAGGCTCCAGCCAGTGAGAGGAGCCCTGTATGGTGCTCAGCAGCTCACTGGACTTTCTTGGTTGATGAAATGTCTTCTCATCCAGCTGCCAACACAACTGTTGAGCCTAGAGCAGCGATTCCTGCTACCAGGATGCCTGGTGGGCAGAAGCTGTCAGTGTTTCCATGGTAGCCCAGGGTCAAGATTTGCGTGCACTTCATTTTAAATCACAAAAGAAAATGGAAGTTGAAGGAATCTGTGAATCCAATCAATTATAAATGTGCTTTGCTACCCAAATGAGCCAAGATCTCCTATAAAGCTGCACCAGAATGTAAACACTCGAAAAAAAGGGCACTTCCTTCCCATCTCTAGCATGTAGCCTGGATGGAAGTGGGTACTTGAAGACAGATTACCTCTGTGTGTAACCTTGATGAAAGTCTACCCCTGTCCACATACTACTGGGAACTGCTGAGAATAAAGACAGAGGACCCCTGTTGGCATCTATAGTTCATAAATCTTTCATCAGTGTTATCAGTGTCTGATTGCCCATTCCTTTCAGAAATCTCAAGGGTTCTACCACCGTGACCCTAAATAGTTATAACATACCATGTGTTGCATTCTGAGCCATGGGTTATCTGTCAGGAGGTGTGACATATCTTCTAGAATGAGCTCACGAAGAGCTGGGAGAGCTTGGGTTTTCTCACATGCTTTTCTTGTTGTCACGATGAGTATGTGTGGGGCTTGCATTCTAGAGATGAGGGGACTGAATTTCAGCGAGGCTGCAATAGAGGTTTGGGGAGCATCCACGTAGGACAGCTGCCCCGGAGATCTACCTGGACTCCATGAGTAAGAGTTTTCTGTGTTCCTGATCCTGAAGGTCTAGGACTTGAAGTATTCAGCTCTAGATTTTTGATCAAGCTGAGGTCTGATCCAGCACACTTTGCCTGAACAGAAAATATAGTAAAGTCAGAATATGTCATGGATGATGGTTCCATTTGAGGGTGAGTAGAATGTCCTGTGTTGCCTCTGCCCCTGGGCATTTGCATTTTACATTCTACCCCTGTATTTAGGAGTGTAGGGGAGTAGGGGATGTGTAGGAAGAAGAAGGCACAGGAAGAATCATGGATGGCTAGAGAGACTCTCTGTGAGTTAAAGGGGGTTTAGGTATCAGTGGTCTTGGATACATAGAGATAGATGTGTCAGGATGAGGCACATTGCACCATTGGAGTATGATAGATGGTTTGTGCATATTTGTTGTTTGTGCTGAGGAACGGAATTGACTAGAATGTGGGAGTAAAGAGTTAAACAGCTAAACTGTCAGCTCCTGATGTACCCAGTGAAGGGTTACTTTGAAGTCAAACTTCTTTTCTTGACAAGACATAAAAATCAACAAAAGTTTTCCCACCCTGTCTCAGTCTTCCAGACTAGCTGGAAACTGGGTGTTGTTGCTGAGCTCACCCATAGGTTGCCAAGAGAGATAAAGTGATGTATTTAAGGTCACACAGTCAGTAAGTGACAGAACCAGGATATCATCTGTGTCTGTCCCAATGTGTGATAGTTTCTGATGTCCGATGCTGCCAGAGTCAGCTCATCTTCAGGAGGGCTCTGACAGTCTAACACGTGCCAGTGTGTTTGAGGTTACTGGAACACAGCTGGAAGCTCTTCCTGAGGACTGGAGCTGCTGTGAGCGTAAGAACTCGGACACCACCCTTCAATCCCTCTGTAATCCCCATCCTGCCTCCCTCTTTAGCCCAGAATCCTCCAAGGCTAAGCTCCTCCTGCAAACAGTGCTTGATTTCCAGGTTGCCAGAGGGGAGGCTTCTGTGCCCTGTACTTTGGAATAGCTGGAAGCACCGGGTGATGTTGGCCACTGTCTGTCATTCTGTCCACCCTGGAGGTTCCTTTACCCCTAAGGCAATCTAATCTCATTCCTTTGATATCTCATAGAAACACTACCATCTTGTGTATGTGCCAGGCAGGGGAAGGCTGCCTTGAAATACTCCACCTGTGGAGAGAAGAAAGTGGGTTAAAACAAAACAAAACAGATCAAAAAAGTTTATGATCTGAGGAGAAAGGAGATAGAATTGACATATAATAGAGATAAAGTTTTTGTAGAGTACAGTGTATAAATGGCAGATGCTTGAGTTCTGTAAGTAAACAAAGGAACGACATTTCCAATCTGCATAAAGTTCCTATCAAATTAATAGTGCCTTGGATTGCTTCCTACACTACAGACCTCTGATGTTCTGTTTCAATGCCATATATGGCTCACCCCTTGCTTCTGCTGCATTTGATGTAACTGGACCTTTATCTACAAGTATGATGTCATTGCAAGTTTTTTCTTTTGCTATGCTAAAATATTTTTCAGCAAGTATCTTCACACAATATCCTTTCTTTTCTTTCTGAGCACATTTTATTTTTAACTATATCTGGAGGATAAACTCCAAATTGTAATTGTTAGGTCAGGGTGTATGTTCTTTTGAATTTTTAATAATTTGCTAAATTTAGAGCCTCTAAGTGTACAGTGTAACTAATCTTTTCCCATTATGGATTGTGGTGATGTCATGCTCAGAAAAACCTTCCCTCTACCAACAAACAGAAAGTAACACAGACACACACACACACAGAGACACAGAAACACACACACACACACACCCCGCCCTTCTGGTATTTCTATGGCTTTATATTTAAATCTTTGCTATATCTGGAGTTCATCTTAATATAAGGATTAAAAGGAATCAAGGTTCCCCCCACCATCCCGCCATGGCTTCCTAGTTGTCACTGTTTGCTTATTTAAAATGAACAAACCCCTACATGTATTAGGTCTTTGTGTGTGTGTGTGTGTGTGTGTGTGTGTGTGTGTGTGTGTGTGTGAGAGAGAGAGAGAGAGAGAGAGAGAGAGAGAGAGAGAGAGAGAGAATTCTCTATTCTGATGCAAGTTCTAATGACTATAATATTTTAGTTTGATTATATCTCCAGAGGTATGATAGGTGAATACTTTTCAGTTTTATCCAAGGTTTTGTACTTAGTAATTCTGTAAGCAAATTTAAGTGTAATTTTGTTAAATAAAAATGCCACAGCGTTTTGATATGAATGACACTAGATGTAGAGATCTACTTAGGAAGGACTGATTGTATTCACTAATTTTTCCATTAAAGAAGGTGTTCCTTTCTATTTATTAAGCATTTTTGTTCATTTCTTTAGAAACTGGTAACTAGTTTTCCTCATCTTTGTTTTCCACATTAATTTCAAAATTTATCATTATGATTATTGGATTTAAAAAGTTTTTTCCATGTCTACCACTGTTCCCCCTCCCTTCCCTCCTCCCAGTCTCTCCCAGTCCTCCCTCAGCCTCCCCTCCCCCCATTCCCCATCCATTCCCCAGGGAGGGCAAGCAGTCCCAAGGTGAGTCAGTTCAGTCTGGTCTATCCAGATGAGGTAGGTCTGAGTCCCTCCTTCCTGTGTTAAGGCTGGGTTAGGTGTTCAAACTTTTTGAAAGGATGAAACAAAAGGATGATTTTGATTCTAATACTTAATGGACTATTTTCATTTCATAATGTTTTTATATAAGTGGTTATTATTCGAGTACAAGCAAATTGCTTTTAATATTATTATTGCAAGTATTTATCTTACTAATGCCTCCTCATTTTCCTAACACCTTTCAGCTGATTACCTTAGGTCTTTCACATATATACCATCATGGGACCAAAAAATAATAATACTATCCTATTTGTATCTATTACGATGAAAAGTCTTCTAGTGTTTTGACATTAAACAGAATGCTGGTGTTTGAAGTATGTGTTTATATGTATGCACCTATATATCAGTATTCACATACACACACATTTGCATATGTGCATGTTAACATGTTAGCACATTAATCAAGTTAAAGACATTTCCATCAATTTATATCTTACAAAGAATTGCTATTGTAGCTCATACTGCATTTTACCCAATGCTTTCTTTACATCCATCAAGGTGATTATATTGCTTTTTGTCATTCATCTTAATCATTACAGTGAATCATAGGAGAGGATTTTTTATTCTTTAATTCTATTATTCCTGAAATAATGCTACATTTTTCAATGCTTGATTATTAAAAGAGTTATTATATTCTATTGGCTAGTGTTTTATTTAGGATTTATCAACCATCCATAGAATGATTCATTTGTACATTCTTGGACCGTATTTAATAGATTTTGATAGGTATTTTTCTTTCACTTATGAAAATTATTTTGGAAGCATAGTGCATCGGGAAATAAAAGCACACATGGGTGAAGAAAGACGTGGATGTTTGGTTTAAAATCACATGTTTAGAAAAGAGGAACCTGATGTGTGGGGTATGTGTGTGAGAGGTGGGGAGGAGAGGAGGGGGAGGGGCGGGAGGAGTGGGGGAAGGAGAGGAAGACTTTATCAGCCATCTATGGAATGATTAATTTGCATATTCTTAGACTGTATTTAATAGATTTTGGTAGGTATTTTTCTAGCACTTATGAAAGTTATTTTGGAAGCACAGCAGAGAGTAAGGGGGGAGAGGGGGCTGTATTTCTTTGTAAAGAGCTGGTGAATCAGATGAGCTGAGTTTCCCTACTTTAGTTGAAGGACACTCATTCTCTTCTATTTCAGCAAAAATAAATTTGAGCCCAAATTTTCTCAGTTACTTATGAATAATAATAGGTTCACCTGTGGTTAATAGTAACAAATCTCAAGAAAATCCTTAAAGATTTGTCATAAAGTCCATGAAAATGCTATAAAAGTATTATGTAATGTTTCTTGTAACTTAAGTGATTTTCAATTAGTTGTAAAGTTTCTTCTAATATGATGGTTTACCATTAGGTACTGTCTGGGGTTATAATACCTGCCTGCTGTGAAGTTTTATTTAAATGATGGTGAGTAGAAAATTAATGCTAAAAGTAACCTTTGCCACATTTCCACTTGTCATACCAGCTTTGTGTCAAGCCTGTTTGTCTTGCTACTCTTGACCTAGGCTGTAGCTGCTGCCAAGTTTGTCCTAGACATAACAGGTGCACACTTTCTCACTGTTGGTATGCGCTTCCATCCACAGGGACTACATCTCATCTGTGTTTTTATTTCTATGGGCAACTTAAGAATGTAAACCACACCTGGATAAAATGTCTAGTAAATGAAGGCATCTTTGTCTACATTGTACGACATCACTCTCCTCTATTGTGGACCTGTGAGGTCCTCATACAAGTGATTCTGTAACAAGCATACCCAGTGAAGGTTCTATGTCAACCCACGAATTAAAAGATACAACCTTTATTCTTTCTCTCTTTGTGTGCACATACTTGTTAAGTACATGTCCACTTGAGTACATGTGTATGAATCTGCATGTGTGCAGATGTGTATGGAGGCCACAGGGTAACTGGATGTTGTTCACCAGGCCTGGAACTTCCCAGGTAGATTAGTTTGGCTTGTTCTGAGCTCAAGGATCCTCCTCTTTCTGCCTGCCTAGTGATAGGATTAAAAGGACAGTTCACCAGACCCTTCTGTGTGTGCTCTAGGGATTAAACTTTGATCCTTATGCTTGCTTGGTGAGCATTTAACACCGAAACATCTCCCTAGATCAGTGATTCTCAACCTTCCTAATGCTGCAACCCTTCAGTACAGTTCCCCATATTGTGCTGACCCCAACCATAAAGTTATTTTTATTGCTACTTTATAACTTTAATTTTGCTACTATTATGAATCATAATGTAAATATTTTTGGAGATAGAGCTTTTCCAAAGATGTTGTAACCCATAGGTTGATAATCACTGCCACAGACTGTTAAAAAAAAGACTGATTTCTCTTCAGTCTCAAGTTATATGTAGTTGATCAGTAATTTGCATTGTATTTATCAACTGTGACAGTTCACAAAATACTTCTAGGATTTCTTTCCATTTTTAGTAATACACTATTCTGATTTCCTCATTTGAAGACATTCAGGGGATATAGTGAGCCATGCAGGAGATGTCCAAAACAAAGCAGCCCAGAGATAAGACTGGAGGGATGCTTGTCCAGAGGTCCCACCACAAGACCATGAGGTTGACTATAGTGGATGAACAGCCTGTGAAGGCCTGGGTGCATGGCTGTGGCATGCAGAAATGGTATTCTATAAAGGCCCTGGTTGTATTTAAGTTTATCAAACTGTTTCCTCATGTCTGTCAAAACCCCAGCTGCATCTGGTCCCCTCCTCCTCTTGACAACTCTGTTTTGCTGGCATCACCTCTAAATATAATATTGTAAAAAAAATCTGGCATCTCATGATAATTGCTACTCTAGAAGTTTGTGGATTCATTAATTTTTTTAACATTTATTAGTGGTACAGTAATCACAGGATCCAAAATGGTAACAATAGCTTGAGAAAGGAGATGTGTTAGTCACTGCTCTGTTGCTGTGAAGAGACACCATAACCAAAGTAACTCTTATAAAGAAAAACACCTAGCTGGGGTGTGCTTACAGGTTCAATTTCATTATCATCATAATGGCGAGCTTGGTGGCAAGCAGGCAGGCATGGTGCTGGAGTGGTAGCTGAGAACTTTACATCCTGATACACAGAGAGAGAAAGATACTAGGCCTATCATGGGCTTTTGAAACCTCAAGGCCACACCTCCTAATCCTTCTAATCCTTTCAAACAATCCCATTCTCTTGTGCCTAAGCATTCAAATATATGAGCTTATGGGAGCCATTCTTACTGAAAGCACCACAAGATATTACCTGATGATGGTTGTCAGGTTGGACTTTAGTCAGGCTGCATTTGACTCCAATATATGCTACTACATTCTTATAAAGTTTGGGAAGAGGTTATTTAGTCTCCTCAACCCTCATTTTTCTCATCCATAAGATGGAAAAAATAATGTTGTCAGGTTTCAGTAAAGCCATTCACACAATTCTCTTAGTATAATAAGCATTCTTAGTCCATATTCACTAGTTTTAAGGCTAGTTTTGGGTAGCCTAAAGACAGCATTGGTCAGAGAATCAGATGGCTAGTCTCTGGTCAGGATCAGAGAGTTCTCATCTATGGTACTTGAGGTGATAATATCAGGAAGTCTGGCATCCTTTGTCCAGGGAATCACTTCTTCCTCTGAGTTTTGTAACTTCTCATACACAGCTGCCATTTTTTATTCAAGTATTTGTTAACAGCTGAAAACCACACTTTCCAAACATAGGGCTGAGAAGAAATTTAGGAATGACTTGTGCTCTTTGCAGAACAAGAAGAGATTCTGATATTTTCAGCCTTAATTAACTATGTGTTTACTCTTGCAGTGAATAGGAGGATGCCTACTGGGGGAGTTTCACAATTGATGAGTGGCACCAGATGTTAGATATCCAGGAGATGTGTGGGAAGAACACTCAGGACTAGGAGTGTACTACTCCTGAGTTGACTTTTTAAAATGTTCATGGGGAAACTGCTATCTTTCATTCACACATGGAGCATATTTCTACTGGTGTCTGGACACAAGGATCCTACACGCACAGTAGTTTGAAACAAACATGCATGCGTAGTGAAGTTCTTGTAAGTTCTTCATGGCTATGATTTACATTGGTTGTGTGTGTGTGTGTGTGTGTGTGTGTGTGTGTGTGTGTGTGTGTGTGTGTGTTGTGATAAGGACTGCATGATAAAAACCTTATGTTTTTACAGTTTTAAAGTATGTCGTTCAGTGGGGAGATTGGCGCCAGAGCAGCAATGCTGGTCAAGCTCATCACTCTGATTCCAGAATATTTCTATCACCCTAACGGTATTTTAATCAGCATTTTAAATAGCAGGAGAAGATAGACATGAGTAGAAAGGATTCTAAGAGAGGAAGGATCATCTCTGAGCTATTTTACAGATATTATTACCCAGGTTTTAAAAAGCAGATGTTAAATGATCAAACAGATAAAGTTCCTGGATGAGGAGAAAGATAGTCAGATTGAAAACAAGAAACAGAGCTCAACCTAGGCAGCCAGCATCTGGCTGTCTGAGAAGGATCTAGGAAGAAGAAAGGAGATAAAATTATTTTGTGAATTTAAGAATATGTTTCAAAGCAAAAGGACAGAGGCAGAGACATCTGTTGAGAAATGGCTAAAAGAACTTCAAATCTAAAGGACTGGAGACCTGTTCTAAAAATCTAGAACCTCAAGGATGAAGGATAATCCATGCTTCCAGAGGAGGAGAAAAGAAAATTCTCAGAGGGAGAGTCCTAACTGGCTCATGCAGCAGCCCTGTACTTCTTCATGGCTGAGGAAGATGGTCCCGGCCAGACCAGTCAAATGTGAGGAGAAAAGGCTGCTATGTGCCTGCTCACTCCCAGTTTTCTTTTCTTTGAAATATTTAGACAAAAGGTACAGTAAAAGTACACATGATTCTTTTGTAACCTTTTATCAGTATATCCTGATTCTACGTAATAATGGGCTTGTGGCATTTTTACCCATGTGTGTGATGTATTTTGATCCTATCCGCTACCTCTATCCTCCTCATCCCTTCCCTCACGTTTGCTGACTCCCCTTCCCCTTCCCAATTCAATTTGCTTCCACTGACTTTAGAGGCTGATACACTGATGCTAATTAGGGTTGCTTGCGGGAGCTGGGTGCAGAATTAGGTGCAGTGGTTACATCACTAAAGAAATGCCTTCCCTCCTTCAGCAGCCATATAACTGTCTATAAGCCTTCAGGGAGAGATGGACTCTTGACAGGCCCAATCTCGTCCAGGAAATAATTGCTGTACAATGGCAATGCTATGCCCCTGAATGGTAACAGTTTTTTACCTCAGGAGTCTGGTTACTCAAGCTCCAGTGTGTGTGTGTGTATGTAAGTGTATGTGTCCATTGTGTCATTGTGCATGTGTAGAACAAGGATCACATCAGTCCTTGTCTTCCACTTTGAGACAGGGTCTCTTGTTTTCACCACTGCATATGCCAGGCAAGTTGGACTCTGAACTTCCGGAGTTACAGACACTTATCACTCTGCCTGGGTTTAAGTGAGTTTAGGGGGATTTGAACTCAGATCTTCCCCATATAGTAGGTCTCAAAATCCCACTAGAAAGTAGTTGAGCACTCCTTTGACAGTCATTAAAGACATTGCCTGAGTGTGTTAATAGCTGAAGGACCGTTAAGGAGTTGAGGGAGGCAGTCACCAGGTCAAACAAAACACTATCCAAGAGAGAGCGAGAATGCAGTCACATGACAACAACTTCAGCTTGCAGAGGCCTCATTTACTGTGTCACAATGATGCAAACTGCCGATTATTGATTTAGTAAAGATGGTAAGATAACTATATTAGGAGGATGTGGACAGCTGAGGAGGGGACAGGCTGAGAGAGTTAAGTATTCATTCGTCTTAACACTGTAATCGATAGATAATGTCCACGGTGGATAAATCAGGAAATAATAGTAGAAGCACATTTTCTGGCAATGTAGAGGGAACCAGAAGAAAAACCTGAAAGTGCTAGCATCAGGGGAATGGGCATGGGGGTGGGAAGGGTAGGATAAAGGGCCATTGTTTCCTTCCTGATAAAATGTAATTTTAAAAAACATGTGCATGTATTGCACTGATAAAAAGAATAAAGCCAATAACAAAAAACAACTCGGACTGAGGCATGAAAGAAACAATATGTAAATGACATTCGGGAGCCAATTTATTTATGATTAAGACACCTATGCTACATAACTGCAGACAATTTTTTAAAAATTCAAATCCTCTGACAAATGAAAAATGGCTCCCTTAGAAAAGCCGAGTCTGTAGCCAGCAGAATGGACTTCTTTCCATTTGCAGGAGAAAATTCATTGCTCATTATGAGAATCCCTACAGGGTGTCTCTATCAACCTACAACCCGAGTTGTTAAAGTTAAAATTTAACAGTTTTAAAACTTTACAAAGACCATGAAAAGCTTTTATAACGCTGTAAATTCCAACCTGGGTGGAGGCATGAAGTCCATACAAATTCTGCTTTCCTTCAGCTCCAAGTAACTCAGCATGTAAATCCCAAGGGATCAAGAGTCTTAAAAGTGAAATACTTTCACCTCTGTAGAAGCTATTGAGCACACACAGTCTGTCAAGAAAGAAACTCTAAATTCCACACAGCATGTACGTCTCCCAAAAGGCTGGCCTGCCCAGGAAATTTGGGGGTCAAGTTAGATAGAATACACGTTTCTGTCTGCCAGAATGAGTCATTCTCATCTCCAAAATGTGGTGGCCGTCACCAGGTGTGTGGGCCAAGTGGGGCTGCCTTGATGAAGTTATGCAGTTGAGGTGACTCATAGAGTGGGAATGTCCTGTCTTCAGTTTTAGAGAGTGGACTTTCAAATTATGGCAGGTGAGATGTTTTTTCCCCTGAGGCTTTTCTGCTCATGTTACATATTGTGTTTTCTGTTCCAACACCTACGTTTTTTTGTATTGAAGACCCCTAGGGACTATTATTTTTAAGGACATTAATCTTATTTCAATAAGATCCCAAGACAGCATCCTTATAATCTTGCTTAACCTAATTATTTCTTTAAAGGTTGTGTGTGTGTGTGTGTGTATACACATGCATGTATTTATATCTACAAGAATCTAGGGGAAGGAGAACACAATTTAATCCACAATGAAACATAGAGGCTGAGAGCTTTCCTACAGTAAGTTATGCTTAACTCTGGTAGGGACTAAATGACCTAAAGGCCTCTTTTCAGATCCCTTAGAATGTGCATTCCTAAATCTGAAACCTTCTGTAAAGTTATGTCTGTAAACTTTATGTCATAAAGTTCTCAATGTCATTTGGCTCCTCAGGCTGCCACAGAGGAGAGAGTCACCAGAGAGGCATGCTGCAGGATGGTGCCAGAGTACAGAAAGACGAGACAATCAGATGGCGTAAAGGAGACCTGCTTTCCCAGATCTCATTGAGGGGACCAAGACAGCACTCCGAGATACAGGGAGTCCTGTCCATTTTTCACAGAAAGTCTCTCTGAACTGCATTGTGGCCCCAGAATTGGAGGTGGGCTCCCAGATCTCTGGTAAATGGAGGCCCAGTAGGCATACCCAGCTCTAGCTCAGTGAGCTGAGTGGTTGTGTTGTGTTGCTGAGCTGTAATTATATATAAGTGGTCATAATAATTTGAAAATGGAATATTAGTTCAGTCAAAATGAAGATTAATAGTGGAAGGCCCAAGCAGGAAGGTAACATATGTATCTTGGGAAGTGGAAAAGATGCCCCCAACACCATATCTCATAGACAAAGCCCAATACATTTTCATAATATTTTTTGTAGAGGAAAGTCAGCAAATGATTTCCCATACTGACGATATTATAAATTAGCAATTCAGACATGTCATTTTGAAGCATTTTGGGTAAATTCCAAACTAGCCAGATAATATAGGAGAAGGAAGTCCTGGGGCGGGGCAAGATGTAGGTAAGAAGTTTGCTGCTTTATTTTAGGTTTTCACTAACACATCTTAAAGCAATGGTTCTCAACCTTCCAAATGCTGCGACCCTCTTAATGTAGTTCCTCATGTTGTGCTGACCCCAACCATAAAATTATTTTGTTACTGCAATTTTGCTAATGTTATGAATCATAGTGTAAATATTTGATATACAAGATACCTGATATTTGATCCTCAAATGGGCTGTGACCCACAGGTTGGGAACCATAGCCTTAAAGGTTAACTGACATTTTCTGTTTGGTGCAGATAGAAACTGGATTGAAATTAGACAAACTAGGAAAGAAAAAAAGATGAAAAGGAATTAAGTCATGTTGTCCCATCTCCACAGAGCACAAGATGATCAAGACAACTGCTTTGGACAGGACAAAAACAGGACCACCAGAAAGAGACATGGATGTATTCACTAACACTTGAGTAAGAATGGTTTCTCACTGAGAACTGCTGAGAATTTCCCACGTGCACTAATCTGGTGAAGCAGATTACAAATAAACACATAATGAAATAAAAATTTTCCTACATTATCAGTTTGAGGGCAATAAAACAAAATAAGAAATTTAGGATAGAGAAGGAGAGATTCCTAGAGCAATGATATCTTGAAAGAAATAAAGCTTGAACTTAGACTCAAGCAACAGGGAGCTGAGCTGTGGCAGGGGAAGAGGTAATAGACTGTTTAAATGCCTTGTGTTTGGTAAAGGCCTTGGATCTGAGTAACAGCCAGTTACTCAGGCCAGTGTGCCTGGATTATAATGAAAACAGTGGGGGAAGGTTGTAGATCGGAACCAAATCCCACCCTGCGTTTCAGTGCTTGTAAGAAGTTAGACTTTAGTTTAAATTTGATGGGAAGACATTGGTAGAGTAGTTGGCTTGTTTGTTGTGTGTATATTTTAGGCTAGGGTCACTCTACGTAACCCAGGTTGGCCTTGAACTTATGACCCTCTTGCCTCTGCTTCTCAACTGTTGGAGTTACAGGTACGCACCCCCATGCACAGCTCAGCAGAGTAGTTTTGAAATTCGATTTCTTCTTTTAAAAAGTTAAATTGTTGGACCAAAGTGGGACTGGGAGGCGATGGAAGGAGGAGACAGGAGTAAGACTGGATAAAGACTCACTGAAGTCTAGAGAGGATGAGATAGATGGACAAATGGACAGACAGACAGACACACTGACTGACTGACTTTCAGATAGACAGCAGATAGCCCCAGGGTGCAGATTTGGGCTGAGAACCTTGAGCAGAGTTGCAAGGCATAACTAGGAGCCCAGTGGGGGTAATTTCAGAGCAAGATGGGGAGAAAGAAGAAGAAACGCTCCTCCACAGCTAGTCTCCCCAAATTTCCAGGCTCCCCTTAACATGTATGAGCAGAAGCTCAGGTGGGGGCAGCTGAGGCATCAGAGTGATTATGCAGGGCATAAAGACTTGTTAAAATGCTTTAAACTCAACCCATCCCCATCCTGACTTTCACCACATTTGACATGAACGTGTAACCGAGCTTGTAAATAACTGCGCTTGGAGGCCGAGCTGGGAATTACGCCCCTCCAGACACCTATTCAGAAGCTGAGAGAATAGGACCCACTTGCTGTAATGCTATGCATTAAAAAGCACTTAGGCTGCTAAAATCAGCATTAGAATTGCACATCAACATTGCTGTCATGCTCTCAATGGGACTCTGGAGTCCAAGTGGGACTCTTGGAGTCTGCAGAGGGGAGGAAAGGCATCTCAGGCAGTCTCTTTTCCTCAGCCCACCTAGCAGCACCTCCTCTCCTCTGTGGAGAATCCCCTCCATAAATGGGGAGAGAAATGAGCTTATTTTTAAGCCAAGATTAAACTTGGTTCATAGTGTGCAAGGATGATGGGCCTTCAAAAGAAAAGAAATGAATCCACGACTCGACAGCACATCCATCCAAGGGTAGTAGGAAGGGGTGGTTCAGGTGTTCTGTGGAGTTAAGACGATTCCTAGGCACAGTGTACCCCACATGGCAAGCTTTGAGTGAACAAATGAATGAATGAATGAATGACTGAATGAGTGACCCATACATTTCCATTCAGGTCTAGTGTCAACAATCCTTTATTCTTTCATTTTCTGTTTAAGTATCAAATGCATTTATGGGCTAAATTTCCACCGAGTATCTTAGGGATTACATAAGAGCAGCTGGCCCTCCCCTGTGAAATTTGGCAGCACACACAGGGCACCCATTCTTTCTTAGTAACTGAGTTTCCAATGGGACCCAAAGTCGGGAACAGTCCACAACCCTGCAGAAGGAAGTGAGTCAAGATTGAGTAGCCATTTGGAACCTCTCCATTCGACCCCAGTCCACAGTAGGGGAGTGACTGTATCCAGCTCTAGGGTGGTAGGAATGCTGCTTTCCTGTGAGGCCAGAACTTCTGCACTGCACTTTGGTTCTCATGCAGAAGAAGAAATCAATTACCGTTAGCTTCCCAAAGATAAATGGGCCAATACTTGAGGACATGGTATGTCAGATTCAAAGTATGCAAAACTTCTCATGGGAAAGAGTGAGCAAACAATAAAACCCACTAAAAACAATACTCAAAAATCTACCTCAATTTCCCCAGCAGTTATCCTAGGCTCTTGTCACCAAAAGGTGTGTCACTAGGTTTTATTCAACAACATGATGTTTCTTTAGCAAGCAGTTTAGTTTTCTAAAAGTTAGTTAGCATACAAAGCAATGGATTCATTGCATCATTTTATGCATATCTGCCATCTTATTTTATCCATATTCACCCCCTCCCTCATTGCCTTCTCTCATTCCACCCACCCTCTTCTTGCTACTGCCTGCCTCCTCCCACACAGTCCCTTCTCCTAATGTGCTAGGTCACATGTATTCCATTACTTTCTTCTTTTCTCTCCCTCTCTTCTCCCTTGATGTTACTCCCCCCCCCCACATTCCCACAAACACACTCCTTTTAAGTCTAGAGTCTACATAGGAGACTCTTATTTCATTTAGGGTAATGAGCTTCAGGATGTCCATTTGCCTGCCAATGTTTGACTTTTATTTTTCTTCACGAATAAACAAAACACCATCATGCATAGGTGCCACAGTTTCTTCATCTGTTCATCTGTCAATGGGCATCTAGCCTGGTTCTTCTTCTTAGCTGCAATGGGTAGTAGAGCCAGAAGTTTCTGGCCTGGTCTAACCCCAAGATCCAGGCCCACCCGCAGCTGCTATGTCCCAAATAATCACACAAAAGCTTATATTAATTGCAAACTGATTGGCCTAGAGCTCAGGCTCATTACCAACTAGTTCTTACAATTCAACCCATTTCTATTGGTCTATTATTATGGTGCCACATGGCTCCATGGCTTTACCTGTGTTCCATTTCATCTTGCTGTCTGGGAGGCTGCTGCAGTGTCTGGAAATGGCATAGCTAGGTCATACTGTAGGTTCTACTTTTAGGATTTTATTTATTTGTTTTTTGTTTTTGGAACTTCCACACTGACTTTCAATGAGTCTGAACCAACTTATCTTCCCATTAACCATGAATAAGGCTTCCTCTTTTCTCACTAACATTTGTTGTCATTTGATCATCCTAAAATTTTTGCATATGGGTGTTTTGCCTGCATGTATCTCTGTGTCCCATGTGTACCATGTGCCTGCAGAGGCCAGAAAGGAGTGACAGATCCCCTGGAAGTAGAATTATAAATAGTTGTGAGCTGCCATGTTGGTGCTGTGTATCAAACCTGGGTCCTCTGGAAGAGCAGCCAGTGCTCTTAACCACTGGGCCATCATTTGATTTCCTGATAACAGACATTCTGTGATAAGGTGGAATGAGTTTTGCTTTTAATTTTTCTGGTAGCAAAAAATGTTGAATTTTTCCCCCAAATATTTATTGGTCATTTATGTCTCTACTTTGGAAGTAACTGGCCGCATTTTTTTTGTTGTTTAACTTGTTTGGGGTGTTTAAGTTTTTGAGTTCTTTATGTATTCTAGCTATTAATCCCCTAGCTAATGTATGATTGGCAGCTTCCCCCATTTGGTCAGCCTTCTCTCTCTTTCTTCTGATAGTTCTCTTTGCTTGAGAAGCCTTTGATTACATGTAATTCTGTCAGCAATTAAGATTGTTTCTTATACTGTTGTCCTCTCTCCCAGAAAGTCTTTGCCTAGATTTTGAAGTGTTGTATCTGTTTTCCTCTGTGGGTTTCAAAGTGTTAGGTTTTACTTGAATTTTGTTCTTCTCCAGGGATCTATCCAGTTTCTCCAGCAGGATTTGTTGAAGTGGCTGTCTTCTTCCCCGCATCTGTGTTTCTGACAATCTTGTTGAAAATTAGTGAGACTATAGCTGTGTGTATCTATTTTGGGATCTTTTATTACTCTTTATTAATTTACATGTTTGTTTCTGAAACATGTAGATGTCTTCAACTTACATACAATACTTCAACAAATTAAAAATACAAGGATTAAGATAACCCTAATAGACGTTAGGGAAAAAAGTCTGGTGTTAGCTAGAAAAAATAATGGTAAGCTCAATCAAAAATGGGCTAGTGAGATGGCTCAGCAGGTACAAATGCTTGCCACACAGGTCTGGAGGCCTGAGTGTGATCCTTGGAACTGATGAAAAGGTAGAAGAAAAAAACAGACTTCACAAAGTTTTGTTTTAACCTTGAAATGCATGTCATAGCAATGCTTCCACACACGTATATCAGATGCATATGCAATAATAGTATATGAGTTTTTATGAGCAGCTCCTGTTCTGTTTATATATCTAATGAAGATACAGGAAGAAAACAGAAGAAATGGGTGATGAAAATGACATCACCTCTTGACAAGATCCTTTAAAACAAGACAGCGTGCCAAATTTCCCAGAAATCTGGCAATAAAAAGTAAAACTGTTCTAGAAATTTCTATAGGGTTCTAAAATGATCTATGTCTTGATTTGGGTGGTGGCGACCAAGTACATAGTTACATAAATATTAGCCTTCTTTTTCAAGGCTTACGTACTTAATAACTATCTGTACATTAAATCACAGTTTATAAAAACCCTAGACAATAAGTAATTTGATTCTAGAAAAATTCAATTACATGGAACATCTCATTTTCCAGGTTTGCCACGTAATGAAGAATCATCTTACTTCTCGTACGTGTTAATTATAAAGTAGCCGCCACTGACAGAGCGTTTACCAAGCACCAGGCCCTGTACTAATTGCTACATAATTAACTCATTTAATCTTCGCAAATGTCACGTCCTTAGTAAAACTGAGGTTCACAGAAGCCAAAGCATAAGCTCCATGGTAACAGCAAACCAAGTCAGTGATTGCGGCCTGCTTGTTTCCTACGTCGTTTTATCCCCACCTGGTGTGTGTAATACAGCCAGTGTTCAGTAAATATCAGCAAAACCACAGCTAGTTTGCCTTATCCTACATTAGATGACTAATATTGAAAGACCTGCAGTTGGGCCTTGATTCTGACTCTAAAGCCAAAACTCTTAACCATTTCATGCCATTCATCCTCAAAAAACACCAGAGCCAATATGCCCGCTTACAGTCATTCAAAGCCAACTTTTGAACTATCAAATTGAGGCATACAGGAGATTAAAGCATGGCTGTTATTGAAGAGATTATAATAAGACAGACACCCACATGCCCACCATAGCTAAGAAATACCACCATCAGTTTTTTAGGAGCCCTATGTTATCTTCCTTTACAGATCTCTAGAGGTAACCACACCTAAATTCCGTGTTATCAGTCTTTTGCCTTTCTGGATTGCTTTAGCCAGATTTGAACTACATGGCTGTGATATTAACAGACAAAAGTTTTACATAAAATTACGATTAAATACTACAAAATCCATTCCTCTTTACAAAATCTTAACCTTCAGATTCAGCTCTTTTCTTCTGTCTTCTCTTGTTAACACTGCTCTCTTGTCTTTTAAAAAGCAAACCACACACTGGTATAATGTGTTCTATCTCTATGTAATGTAAGTAAACAATACTGCCATACCAGTCGTGTGGTTCTTAGACTTACTGTGCAAACAGTGCCTCTATTTTCTGTGTCCCTTAATGTCATGTGGTTTATAGTGTGATAGGTGTCAATTCTCTTGAGTTCATTTCCTAAAACAGTTAAGTAAATACTCCTAAGAAGCAAAATAATGAAGCTGTGTTTGCTTCCACACACTGGTATGGAACCTACATATGAGTATATGACTTAAGGTGCTGGGATTCACCTGTGCGAAGGTCTTCCTGATTTGCTTACATCTGTCAAACTGCTCACACCCTGGCATTTTAGATCTGGCAGGGAGAGATCTTAGACAATTGTTTCTATCTCTTTTGAAAGATAAAGAGACTGAGGCCCGGCATTTGAGAATGAATTACCCATAGTCAGATTGTTGCTAGTGGCATAGTCAGTGGTACAGCTAATGAAGACCTCAGCTCTTTCCGCTTATCTTGTTCCTCCCATTTTGGGGAGGAGTCAAGAGCGTTAGCATTACATCACTGGTCAGATAGACTCCAGAAACCACCTGAACCTCTCCAGCCTTGCTGTTCCTCTTTTTACGTTCCTTATGTCAAAATTATCACCAGCCACATGTAGGAAGAAGATCTTTCAGGAAAGACCTGGGAAACTACAGGAAAATTAGGTTTAATTGATCCATGGTGAAGCTTCCATTTCTGTGGATTCTTCTATAGGAAAAGGAAGGTAGGTGAGTCCTCTGTGATCCTGAAAGTTCCATCTCTAAAATGGGCAGCATCATACGATCCTTTATGTAGGCAGCTCCATATTTGGATGTTGTTGTTTCAGAAAGTCATTGTGCGAGGTTTTTTCCATATCAAGGCAATTCTGGTGTCTTCAGTAGAAGCCCCTTCTGGAGCAGGTGTCAGCCCAACTCTTTTCTAACTGGACCACAGCCCCACTCTCTAATCCATAGACTCTCTTCCTAGGAAATGTTCTTACTTTTTTTTAAAAAAAAAAACTTTATTTATTTTATTTATTTGCGTTGGTGTTTGCCTGGAACTGGAACTACAGATAGTTGTTAGCTGCCATGTGGGTGCTGGGAATCGAACCCGGGTCCTCTGGAAGAGCAGACGGTGCTCTTAACCGCTGAGCCATCTCTCCAGCCCCCATGTTCTTACTTTTATAGTCAAAGAGTTCTTGCAACATTATTCTTTCTTAATTTATGTTCCTGACCTGTATGCCAAAAAGGGGAGAAAAACTAGGAATAACAAACAGATGCCCTGAGGGAAAGGCTGAAATTTTAGACCTCCCAAAGATAATTAGATAAACATATATATCTTACCTATTCAGAAGAGGATAAGCTATTAACTTTTTTTTTTTTTTTTTTAATAAGAGAGACATAGAATTAGAGCCATGGCTTCTTAACAAACATGGGATAGAACAAGCTGAAACAGCCAGACATCCAGTGTCATCCTCAAATATCCCTCATTTACTTAGACGGAAACCATCCTATAGAACCTAGCAACCTCTCTCCTGAGGCCAGGAAGTCTGGCCCAACACTGAGAAGAGTCAGACTCCTAGAAAGAAGAGCCTGATCTCTTAGAAACCTTTGACAGTCTGAGTGTCAGAGGCCAAGGATGGACCAGATTTGCCTCAGACATCACTACCATCTTTCGCTTTGTTTCCTTACTGAAAATTTTATCAAATTAGGCACACACTCTTTCAAAAATATAATTATCCTTGATGGATCTGAATTTTTAAGCCATGTGATGATTTCTATTTCTGTTTCTACTGTAAAAAGCAGGTGGTTTTTTTTCTCTGCTCTTCTGACACTGATTTTAACCTTATGGAGTCATCTAGTCCATTACTTCCTACTTCGTGGGAATTTATCAGCCCAATTGAATGCTATGATGTAAGATTTAAAAATTGCCCCTCAAAGTATCACCCTCTCTTTGTCTCTCTACTGAGTTTATCCAGTAGGATGTTGATAAATATTTAACAAGTCAGTGGCAGATGGTTTGTATGTTTGATGATGTCCTTGGTGTAAAATGTCCTAGTGTGGATAATTTGAGGATATCATTGATACAAGCTGATACAAACTGGCTTCAGTACAGTGCATAAATATTCAAATCCACACTCCCAGAGAAGTCCAGTTCAATCTTTTCTCCCTAGCCTATGCCCTCCTGTATCAGAGCAGAAAACAGAAAACAGAAGGATCCAAGCAAGTTAGCATCTGGACAGTGAGGGATGCACTTACTGACTTCCTATTTGAACTTTAGCAGGAACAGTTTCCTATCCATGGGTTAAACAACAGAAATGTTTTATCTTGCTGCTGTGGAGGCCAAAAGTTTGAAGTGTCTTTTACAGAACTAAAATCATTGTTAGGAAACTGTTTCATGCTCCCTTGGAGAATTTAAAAACAAGCCGTTTCCGGGCCTTTGCTGGTGTCTGAAGCTATGATATATTCCTTTCTTGGCTCATAGCCTCTTCCTTCATCTTCAAAGCCAGGGCTGTATAGCTTCTCTCTCTCACTCTGCTGCTCTTTGATTCCTTCCCATGGCCATCAGCTCTTCTTGCTTAAGTCCCTGATGTCTCCTTCTGACAATGGCCATGTGACGACAAGGCTTTCTGGTATAATTCAAGATATAATTCCCCATCTCAAAAATCCTGAATTTTAACCACATCTCTGAAGTTTTTCTTGCCAGAGATTTCAGAGTATGAATTGGGCATCACGAGGGAGGGGCATTTTTCAGGTTCAGGTTCATAAGGATAAAGAAGGTAGATTGTGGATCTGGGAGATCAAATAGAAAGTTTGGGCATAATCTGCCCCACTGCCTGAGAACATGTATTCTTTTTCTCCATTCAGACAAAAGTTCTTGTTTCTGACATACATGCAAATTATTTAAAGTCCCATAAAATACTATTATCCACTGGAATAATGACAATTTTGTTATTTTATATCAAGCTTTTCATACCAGATAGTGTTGGTGGAAGGAATCAGGGAGAGGCAACCAATGTAGAACACAGACAGGTCCCATGTCTGAAGCTAATCCTGAGGTCCATGTTGAAGATACTAGATCTAAATGACTCAGCATTCTTGTTGCATCTGAAACACACATAGGTAGTAGTAATACTACAGCATGATGTCGTTGATATAACTAAGAAAGGGTGAGGTGTGAGTGTGAGGGTCTTTTATCTCAGTTCTGAAAAATAAATTGGTTCTCTAAGTAGATGTCTGTCTCTCTATTTTATACCCAGACAAATAGATTTTTAACCTAAGAGCCATGATTGGCTACTATGGTCTGTCTGGTTCTGTAGTGACCCTTTGTTCCAGAACAACTTATGATTTATGTCTAATGAGGTTGACTAGAGGAGGGGGAGGGGGAGGGGGGATCTGCTGAGATCTCTTCCTTATTTTCCCTTCCAAGACAATTTCTTTAGCATTTATATTTTCTAACTACCTAGAAGTCAGTGACTCACAGGCTTGTAGCTTCAACCTCGAGCATGCGTGCGTGTGTGCATATATGCGTACATTTGTGTGAATGTGTGTGTGTTCTTCATTGATAGTAGTTTTTGTTTTTTATCAGTAGATATTCTGAGAGTCTTCTGTGTTTCAGGCTCTTTTCTAGGTGTGTGTTGGGGGTGTTCAGATGGGCTTTAATCATCGCATGTAGAAACTGAACCTGGGATTTTACTTCTTTGAGCCTAACTGTCTTCCTCCTTCAGTGCTTCGTTGAAATCATCTGTCCACCACACAGTCAGGCCCAACAAGACAACTTTGGCCCCTCGGTTCTCATCCTCATCACCAGTGCTGTCCAATCAACTCTCAAACATCTCTCAGTTCTAAACCAATTCACTGCATTTCTTTTCTTTATTTTTTTTCATTTAAACATTTTTATACATATATTTTGATCATGCTTTCCTCCAACTTCTCCCAGATCCTTCTCACTCAACTTAATGGGGAAAGTCAGTTATCTCTAATGGAGGGTCACTGAGTATGTCATGATAATACGTATTTGAATATTATTTATTTGTGCTCATTCTTTTTATTTCTATCTTTGTGTTACTAATTAATTAATTTTTTATTTTTTTATTATTATGAACAAAGAAGTCACATTTCCCATCCCTGTATATCCTTATTCAAGGTCCCTTCCCCCTCCCACCACATCAGGTCCTTCTTTCTTCTCCACAACTCCCCCCCTCCCCGGCAGGCTGCAGGCAGTTCCAAGGTCCCACTGTCCCAATATTGCTTAGTTCAGCCTCCACTCCTGGCAGATCCAGTTTTCTCCCCCCAACTTCAAGTCTGAGTCAGGTGTTCCTCTAGGGGGAGTGGAATCCAAGGAGTCAGTCCAAGATGTTTCTGAGCCCAAGCTGTTCAGTGGTTGTGGTTTGCAGCTTGGGCATGCTTTGTAGGTAGAGACAGGATCTCAGCTCTTAGGTCAGAGGGTCTGGGCAGTTAAAAAAAAAAAATGGCTATGGCTGCTCCTTTGCTTCTCTGATCTTTTGTCTCAATATCTGATTTGTCATTTCTATTGATAAGACTAATTAAGATCACATTTCAGAATTTAATTTCAAACACATTTGCATGCTATTCTGAATAATAAACTCTAAGTCTGTCCATCCATTTGTCCTTCCCTCCTCCTCTGTTGTTTCTCCAAAGCTTTGGAGCAAAATTGTTGTCCAGAGAAGCATTGATGCCACAAGACAATATTCACATGGTTTGAGTGATAGTCATATTGCTAATCCAGTAACCAGCCCAAAACTTCAAAAGGAAAAATACTTTCTCAGTTTGTCATTTAACAGCCCAAAGAGAAACTACATAGACAAGAAGTATGGACTATTTATTGATTTCAACATGTTCCTTACTTTTATTTTATTGGAAGAGAAACACATGGGCTTATTTTGTCACTTATATTTAATTTAATATTTATTTAATAGGAGTAAGATCCAAAAAACCCAGACAAACTAAGCCATTAATCCCTGGCCACTTAGTATTAGTCATAATTGGTTCTAATTTATTTCTCTTTAAGACTCTAACAGGACTTTGTTTCATATATGCTTTGGCCCATGGTACTTTAAGAATTACAGGACGGTGGCCAGCCCTGCCTCAGAGACCTTGAAGGACCACGCATAGCAATCTCTCCCCTCTGAGTGGACTGCCTCCTGGGAATTCTACTTAGGGCAGCATTTATTGAGCAGTTACTATGTTCCAGGTACTGTCATCACCCTTCTGTAGATTTGATTTTGTTGAGTCTTTTGATGCTGATCTTTCTCCAGAGAGGGCAGCTGACTGCTCTTGACACCCTGTGGTTGTTACTTAGCAGGAAACTGTCACTTCTTCCCTTGTCACCTGCTGGCTGTCAGCCTGCTTCCTCAGCATCCTCCGCCCGAAGCTTGCCACCATGACCTACCCATCAATCATTATTGGATGCAAGTAAAAATACCTGCAAATCTGAGTCTAACTTTTAAGATGCCAAGTACAGGAATGGCTTATTTCAGGAGGAAGAGAAACGGAATGGAAAGGGGAGAGGAGGGGAGGGGAAGAGGGAAACAAGGAAAACGGGAGAATGAGGACACTCATCTGAAATATCTAAGCAAAAATGCAGAAAAGCCTAGATCTGTCCCATGCTGATTTAAACACGGGATTGGCCTTTATGGATATTGATAGAGAGCTATGCAGTAAACATGGGTTCAGTTAGAATCTGTTAGATTAAATATTAGTGACAAAGGCTAACTTGGTTTACAAAGAGAGTCCAGGACAGGATAGTAATTATTATTAGTGATTTAATATTAATATTTAATTAGTAATTAAATATTAGTGACAAAATAAGCCCATGTGTTTCTCTTCCAATAAAATAAAAGTAAGGAAGATGTTGAAATCAATAAATAGTCCATACTTCTTGTCTATGTAGTTTCTCTTTGGGCTGTTTGGGTTCAGTTAGAATCTGTTAGAGTCTCATAAGACCATATGCCCTTCTCTTCATCACAGCTCCAGAGAGAGGCTTCTGAGAAGAAACCTACATGGTTCTTCCTTCCTTCCTTCCTTCCTTCCTTCCTTCCTTCCTTCCTTCCTTCCTCAACTCCTCCTCCTTTTTCTCCTTCTCCTCCTTCTCCAGAATACTAGCCTGCCAAGCAGCCCCAGCTGCTAAGCTGCCCTGCTAAGTACAGATAGCTTTGAATCTAGCTGCTGCTTCCTTTTTGGATTTTCAAGACAGGGTTTTTCTGTGTAGCCTTGACTATCCTGTCCTGGACTCTCTTTGTAAACCAAGTTAGCCTTGGACTCACAGAAGTCTGCCTGCATCTGCCTTCTGAGTGCTGGGATTAAAGGTGTTACCACCACTGCCTGGCTTCCTATGTTGTTTCTTTACTCATGGAGCCTAGGTCTTTCTAAGCCATATGACTCCATTTTAGTCACTTAGCCACTGTAAAATGGCACCCTACCCAGACAGTGAAGACTGTCAGCTTTGTGAGGATGCCTTAAAACTAGAAGCGTGTACAAACTCACAAATGCCTAGAGGTGAGCCCTAGTTACTACTGTGCCATTAGATCATATTTCTGTCAGACCTCAATTTAATAAGTAATTTTTAAAAATTCAATCTGCTTATCACTGAACACTTTTGAAAATATGGAGTTTTTGTTTGAAGGGGATAATTTTTTTGTATAAATATCATATAGTCCATGATAGAAAATGAAAGAATGTAGTGAAAACCAGAATACCAACCAGCCTGCCAGGCAGCCCCAGCTGCTAATCTGCCCTGCTAAGTGCAGACAGCTTTGAATCTAAGGAATTTCCCATAGACATGGAGCTGGGCATTTAGAAGGTATTCTTGGTATTATTAATGATAATGAATTGTTATTAGACAAAAAAAGTTGTGCCCAACAAAAGTTTCTGGGTGGATCATACTACCCTGGTCATCTCCACATTAGTCAAGTGTCTTTCTGTACTGTGTGAACTCACTGCAGTATCCAGAAAGTGCCATCAGTGAAACATAATTTGATTTTTCTTTGATGATGCCCTGTACAACATTGTTACAATGGTCATCACACATATTAATGAGAAGCTTGGCTCTACTGGAGAAAATTAAGTACTTAATATTAATCTCAGGGCATACTTTTGAATTAAGACTCTTTTTTACTCAGTGGCAGTGGTATACATCTTTTATCCCATCACTTGGAAAGCAGAGGCAGGCAGATCTCTGTGAGTCTGAGGCCAGGGTGGTCTACAGAGTGAGTTCCAGGACAGCCAAGGTTACACAGAGAAACCCAGTCTTGGAAAAAAATAAATAATAAATGAAGATAAAGATGTGGGGTGTGTGTGTGTGTGTGTGTGTGTGTGTGTGTGTGTGTGTGTGTATGTATGTATGTGTGTGTGTGTTGGTTCTAATAAATCCGGTTTAACAGAGGCACTGAAGAAGCCTCTGTGTAACTTGATTTCTCTGAGGCCCCATTCTGATTTTCTGACAGTCCATTCACTTTCTACATGGTTCTCGTCCTAACTGGAGTCAACAGCTATTTCGTTCCCCTAAGTTGCCACCATGTTCTAACTTGTCCTGTTGTTGAATACACATTGCTGCAGAGAAGCAGAATTAAAATAGCAGCATAGAACTGGTGTCTGATACCTAGTTATGCAGAAATTATACTTTTTTGAGAACTGCATGGTTATTTTAACAAGTTTGTACTAAGGAAAATTGTTTACATTTCAAAACACAATTTTACTAATGGAGAATTCACACCTAAAACACAACATCTGAGGTTGTTTCCTAACTGCCATCCTGGCCAGGGCAATGTGTCTCACCTGGACACATGACTTTCTTAGGAGCACCCTTCAGGCAGGCATCCTTCTTTTTCTCAAGTCACAGGACAGGATTCTAGTCCTTTCAGGAAGGGTCATTAAAGAGAAAATTTGCAAAGTGTTTGTAAAAGATAGTTTTATAATAAGAAAAGCAATTTTACGACCTCCAGAATTTGTGTGTTAATTTAAGCATTTCCCCCATATACTTTAAGATTTTCTTACATTACTAAATCCTGTATCCTCTATCACCAGCTCTAAATCCATCTTTCAGTGGAATATATATATATTTATTTTTTTCCATTTTTAATTTATTTATGAAGGTTTTTTCCCCATGTATACCACTGCTTGCCCCCCCCCAGTTCCTTCCAGTCCCTTCCAGTCCTCCCTCAGTCTCCCTGTCAGTCCCATCCCCCCATCCATTCAGTCCAGTCTGGCATATCCATTTGATGTAGGTTCTACAACATTCAAAAAAGATGCTAGTTTTCACAATAGAAGCTGATAACATTATTTTAAAAGGCCATAATGTTAGGTCTGGTGCTTATGTTTCCAGTGAGCCACTTTTTACTAGGGTAAATTAAGTATCGAAGCATACCAGTTCTCACACTGTACAATGTCACAATATTTCTGTTCTACTGGCAACATCCTTCTATTCAGTGTATTATGTTAATCTTATTAATTTTCCAACTCTCATGTAAGTCTTGGTTTATTTAAGAGCACAGAGATGTGATAAGTAGGCTCTATGAATTGTTTACTTCAGGTCTTCTTGACATCTTCAGATACCTGGGGGCCCATCCACCTAGAACTCAAATTGCAGAAGAGACAAAACCTCCTTTGTGCCTGGAGTTTGGGGAAAACGCAACTGCACTTGGTGATGAAGTCATAGCATTCAACATGACCACTAGGTGGCAGCGTTTCCCCGGGATGCTAATGGCGCCCAGCTGTTCCCTGGGCGGCTTGAAGCAGAGCTAAGGAAGCGTTTTTTTTTACATACTGGTAACAGTCAAAAAGACATGAAGCCCTGGAGTGAGGCGGGCTGAAAAAAATTCAGAAATGTTGGGAAGCAGAAATCTGGGTCCGATTTCAAAACCTGGATTTGCAGAAACACTAAAGTTGAATACACTCAGGGGATGGTCATGTCTGAAGTAAAGGAGCCCTTTTGATTTTTAATTAAGTTTTTATGGCTTGTTTTCTTATCATTTACTGGAGCTAAGATCAAGAATTTCTTTTAAGAAGAAAGTTTCTGGATGAATCCATATATACCTAGGGTGTGCTTTCTGAGTCAAAGGACGTGATTAAAAGATATGTGTGTGTGTGTGTGTGTGTGTGTGTGTGTGTGTGTGTAAGACTAAATTAAAACACACACATAAAATTATCTGAACAGCTCTCTTTTCCTTCTTTAAATTTAGATGTGCTTTGGTGTGCTGTTAGATGTTAGCATCACTTACTGGAGACAGCCATTTCTTTTCTGGTGTGTCTTGGGGGGGGGGTGTCTAGAATTGAATCCTGAGCATTGTGCATACTAGCTAGCACCCAGCCACTGAATTACAGCCATAGTTCTTTAATGTCTTCTCAATATTCTTGATTTCTATGATCTGGATGTAGTTTTTTAGTACTTGAGAGGTGTGTGTGTGCATGTGTGTGGTGTATATGTATGTATGGTATATGTGTGTATGTACGTGTACCTGTGTGTGTACGTGGCATATGTGTGTGTGTACGTGTACCTGTGTGTGTATATGTGTGGTATATATGTGTGTGTATACATGTGTGTGGTGTATGTGTGTGTGTACGTGTGTGTGTGTGATGTTTTTTGTTTTCAAACTTGTAAATAGTTCTTGGTTCTTTCAGTTGCTCCTGCTCCCTAGAGTTCCTACACCTGGTACCATCAGGTAGGTTCCAGCATCTCAGATCAGACCATATTGGTTGCATTTCCAACAACAGGAGCCTGAATTTTCTCTTAGGATTCTAATCCTCTTGATTAAGACAGACGTGTTATTAGGGAAAACCAGAAACATGAGACTTTGGTGAGGTGGCTTGGCTCAGCGGATGTCATAGTGTACATCCTTAAGCCCAGGGCTGGGACCAGAGAGTTGAAAGAAAACACCAACAAAGTTCTTTTTTAAAAATGACATAACATTAGACTAAACAAATTAAATGTAACAGAATTTATTGTTGACAATATCAGTTGGAATAGCCCCCTTTAAGAACACTTGAAAACAAAATGTGAAGGACTCTAAAATACACCCAGACATTGAGTTATTGAGAATATTAATGAGAACTGATGTGGAGAACAGTTGAAAAGGAAGAACCATACACAAAACATCCACTAGAGCCTTCTCACTTGTACCAATCCTTCAAATAAAGTAATTCATCAGGTACCCATGTCTTGGAAAAAGCCATGTGCAAGAGTCTTGGAGTGTTACCTATAACTCTGAAGAGATAGAAAAGAAGCCAAGCATCTTAGTCATTATTGAATAAAAGTATATCTAGCTGCTGGGTGAAACATCAAACATCATGAAGCATAAACAGCACTGAATAGCACTGTGGCTTGGTGATAACAGTGGTCTATGTGGGGAGGGGCAGTCCCCCTGCTGCTGGGTCAGGGTTACTTCAGTCTTAGCTTCAGGGCTTCTCTCAAACTGAAGTGACCACACAGTGTGTCTGTCCAGTGACAGCAACAGACTTGGTGCAGTTGTCTCTGAGGGGAGTCCCGTGTTCAGCATCTTGTCTGTACTTTTGTATTCCTGTAGAAGTGATTCTCTGGGTTGGGTCTCCATGACTATGCACATGACTTCTGGGTGATGGGCCACATAGTATGGTAAATTCCCATGTTCTTGAGTGTAATCTGAAAGATGGGAACAAAGAGCCAGGTTGCATTCTCTGGCTGCCTCCTCTTGCCTGGCACTGATCTGAATTAGTGGACCAAAAGATGCTGGGCATAATGAAAGAAATATCAACTTTTCCCTTTCCAGATTCAACTGTGTGGATCAGAAGGACAAACTGACTTTCTCATGGCTGGCCCTTCTTCTCTATTCCACTAACCATCTCCTCATCTCTTTCCTTTGCCATCTACATATACTGCAGCTGGTTTTTCTATCAGTACAAATCATACATAATGAGTGAGGTGAAGCGATTGAAATATAAACCACACCATATGTTCCAATGATGACTATTAATGACTGATGAAAAGAGTTTACATTTCTCTGTAGTTTGGGGGGTGGGGTGGGGAGTAGGTTGGGGTGTGGGGATGTCAAGTCTTTTCCCTGAGACTGTACCTAGCTGATAGTTAATTGCATATTGATCTCTGTGCAGATACAGTTCAATGTAAGCCGATAAAGTTCCAGATTCTTAACCACATGTCGCCACAGTCAAAGGAGAGTTCCGGAAGGTGAGAGAGGTAGCCCTGACTCAGCAAGCTCTCTGGGTGTCACCTTGAGACCCAACTTTAGTAGTAGAACTGGTGTCCCCACCACCATTTCCTTGGAGCAAAGAAAGGTTCTAACCCATTGTGGTTGCCAACCAACAACATCCAAAGAAGCTTTTTGTGAATGACTTCCTCTATATGTTGGACTAAATATTACACATTACTCAGGGAAGATTAATTCTATCTTTGTAACCAATTTGGATGAAAAAGGAATTGCTGGTGCGTTATGAGAATAAATGCCACCCAGCTTCTATCCAGAGTCCTTCTTCCCCTTTTAACAAGAGAGAGATTTACATCCTGAATTGTGCTTCTGATGCTAATCATGTTTAATATTCACAAACTCCGAGGTCGAGTAGAAAATTGATGGAGCACAGGCTGTGAATACAGACTTATTTCAATTAAAAGCCACCAAGGTCCCTGTCACTTACCTGTGTATGCTTTGCTCACAAGAGAGGGCAGGAAGGAGGCCATAAATGGAGGCAGCAGACAGGTGGGTATTAGGTGGATTGTGAGAAGGTCACCTTCCAGGGCTACTTGCCATCAACGTATCATCCCCAAGGAGCCAGGTTTAAGTAGCAGCCAAACTCCCAGGGTTGGAGCCAGCATCTAGAAAGGAAGAGAATTAAAAACAAAACCAAACACAGGCATTGCTTTCCAAGATTAACTTCCTTTCGGTTTTTTTTGCAATGGTTTTATACATGAATGAGCTACATCCTGCCTCAGCAGCCAAAATAATTTTCATCTTATATTGTGCTTAGGGTCAATGAATTGGAACCCAAGCCCTCTGAGTTTAGAGAGCTAAGACAACTGGGGCAGAGCCAGGACTGAGGGACTGTGTGGATCAGTAATTCACCACTGTGTTGTGAGCATTCCAAAGGCAAGGATGTAATCATCCCTCAGAAGGTACCAGAAGATTCCGAAAGACTGATTTCTTATTAGCAAACTCAGGACACAAAAGTCACAAGCATTTAAAAAAGATAGAAAAAAAAAAGAAAAGTTAATTCAAAAGAGTACCCCCCCAAAAAAATAACCCAAACACTACTTGGGAAATTAGATACAGGATGTATCTTTTCTGTGCCAACCAGATAATTAGCAAATGGTTTGTGCATGACCTCCATTCATGAGCACTGCAGAGCCTGACTCCAGGCCTCTCTGCCATCTCCTCCCATTGACAAGTAGATGAAATCATGCTTCAGTACCTAACTCAGAGGAACACATGAGAGAATTATTTCTTTGTGTTTTAGAAATTATGTCTAGAATGGATGGATGGATGGTCTACATTATCTAAGTTAGGGGAATTTTTTTTTATATTATACATTATAGAGAACACTAAAAACAGCAGTAAATAAACACAAATATTCATCACTAAAGACTTTTAAGCAAGTTAATATTTTTGTCAACTAAAATTTGCATTCATTCCTTCACTGATTCATTGTATGGGGGTTCAAGTGCCATGATGCACATAAGGAAATCAGAAAACACCTTGGAGGAGTTGACTATTTTTACCATGTTGGTTCCAGGGACTAAACTCAGTTCTTCAGACTTGGCGGCAAGTGTCTTTATACACTGAGCCATTTTGTTGGCCCATATTGTCAAATTTTAAGGCATACAAAATTTAAATTAAATACAAATACAAATTTTAAACCCACAGCTTTTCTCTTTTTGGTGTCATTCTCTTTCTCCTCTTTAGTAAAATCAAGGCATGAGTTTGATGTGTGCTAGCCAATGTGGTATACTATTTAATCCCATAAAACTCCCCCAAATTATATAAACACACACACAGAGACACTTAAGTGTATATACGTGTGAATCTGCGTGTGTGTGTGTGTGTGTGTGTGTGTGTGTGTGTGTGTGTGTGTGTATAATTTGGAGGAGGTTTATGAATTTAGGTAGGCTCATAGAAATTTCTCTTGCTTGAAATACTTCTCAATGTCCTTTTGGTCTCTGTTCACAGAAGTTATTATTTTTTCCTTCTGTTTGATACTGTTGTACAACCTTACCACATTCGAGAATTCTGTGTTCACGTGTTACCCCATCCCTCAATATCAGATTATTTCATTTTGTATAATTTTGCTCACATAAGCATTTTTGTCCGTGTTTGCATGTGCCACAATGGGATTTGCAGGCCTAGTGGAAAATGGAGCTTTGGGGTACCACCTTGATGCGAAACAGAAGGTGCGGTTGAAGAAACTAAACTTTAAGGGGTTCTTCTCTGGACTAACCAATACTGGTCTAAGAAAAAAAAAATAAAGATGAAATCGTTGGGACTTCTGCCTTGACACTGTGCAGTGTCAGCTTTAAACACAAACAGAAGCAAATTGAACTCCTCTGCAGAATCCCCGAGACCCACTGCCTTGCCCTCATAGTTTCCGGGAATGCACGAAGTGGGCTTTTGTTCACCTTTTCAGTCATGGTGAGCCTGTCTCCACCTTTAGCTCACCGAGGAGAGCAAGTAATGAAAGAGTGTGGCTTGTCTGTGTTTTCTTTACCTCCTCAGCCTTATATGCGAATGAATGCGGACAAGTAGCACAAGGCGAAAGCCCACAGCACAGCTTCTGGGTCGTCCAGGTTTTCTGCCTGCCGCTCTTTCTCATCTGCGCTTGATGGAAGTTCTACTAAGAATGAAAATTGTGGCTTCGCAGTGGGGCCGGCTCCCCATGGAAGATTGGACTTTTCTTGTATTTCCCTGGGAATTCTCAGGGGGTGTCCTGAGCACTGAATGCATCCGAGACATAAACCTACAGTGTCCCTCTCCGAAGCGCTCTACAGCCCTGCCTACTAGGTCAGAAATGCAATTATTGTGAATTTCAAAGCTGCGAAAGGAGAAGATCATTTAGTGGAGCATAGAGCTCTCTGACACTGCAGATGCTCAGGGCGCTGGCCCGGCACACCATGGAAGTTTCTTGGCTTGTCTGTCAGAGGTGGTCAGTTTGTGAGTGGGTGCGCACATGGTCAATGTCACCATGCTGTTATGGACTCATGGTGGCCGAATGAGTTCACACTCATACCAGAATGCTAATGTCGCCTTTATCACACACAGTTGCTCCCGGTTGACGAGGATATTTAACTTTTGCCAGTCATGCTGTTTTTAGCTGTTACCTCCATGTGGGGCCCAAACAGCGTCTTGGTTTGTTTGCTCTGGGTGTGTGGGATTCTTTCCTCTTCTTTGTCTAGTGGGCTTTCTGTCTCTGGATATTGATTTGTAGAAGGCTTGCTGATTTGTTTCTTAAGACATTTTCAGTCCTAATCACAGGCAGTGTATATCTCTCCAGTGTCTTCTTCGGAGCGATTGCTTGGCTTTGGCTGTCAACTCTGTTAAGTTCAGGTTTCAGTTCTGTGGGGTTTTGTTTGTTTGTTTGTTTTGTTTTGTTTTAAAAAGAAATAAACAAAAAGGTTAAATTTGGTGGCAGCTAAGTTTATTCATCTTTCCATAATTATGTTTGTATTTTTATCTTTTCTGCCCTAAGATAACAAATATCCACCTTTTTAAAAGTTTTAAGTATATTAAAAATATTCTTGTTTTCTTTTAAGCTTAAGCGTCTCTTATGCCATCTGGTGTGTCTTTCTCTGTATGGGATCAGGTAGGAATTTAGCTTTTCATGCATTTGCTATAAAAAATCAGTTTCCCTGGCCCACTTATTAAATAGCCTCTCTCCATTCCACTGACATTCAAGTGGGCTGTTTCTCAGCTCCTGGGACTAGTTCACTAATCTAATTATATTTCCTTCTTATTTAGCTAGTGGTGCTTTTAAAGACTCACATTTTCGATTCATTGAAAACTCCAGGAATGAGAATATAAAAACAAACATGTTTTTTCTTACTCTCTCAGGATGCATAAAGAAATTCTTCAACCTTCATAGCATGAAAACACAATGCCTTTGAGATCAGACTTGAGTTCTTATCCCAAGCTTGTCATTTTCTAGCTGTTTGAACTTGGGCCACATTTCTTAACCTCTGAGGGTAGACTCTCTAATCTGTAAAATGGGGATAATAAGATCTATGACCTAAAGCTATAGAGAGGATTAAGAGAGTTAAATGCCCAGCACAACCTAAACAGTCAGGAAATATGACTTTTCTCCCCTTTCCCTGGCCTTGAAAGGAGACATGTGTTTCTCAGTTATTCTGTTCACTTGTGGACTCTACAAAGGGCAACCAGAGCTTGCCTAAAGGCAAAACAACATGTTTCCCAGGCTGAGGATTTGGTTCACTCAGCCAAATCATTGGGGAAAGCGAGCAGGTGCAGCAATGATGTCTTCAGGAGGACCAGCAGCCTTTCTTATTAATTAGGCGACATAAACAGGTAATAATAAAACCCAAGCCAATCAGAATTCCTCACCCCGAAAATTACACAAAGTCAAGCATCCTGACAAGCTAAAAGGATCAAAAGGACCAAGAATCAATAGGATTAAGAGTTTGAAATTCTAACGTCTTACCTACAGTGAGTGGTGGTGGTGGGGTTTACCTCTCTGGCATTACTCGGTCCAATATTATTTCCTCAGACAGTGAGAATTCTTCAAACTAATACACCTTGAAACCAGGGACTGAGGTGAGAACATGCTTGAAATTTCTTCACGTCCAGGTAGAAACCTAAATTGAAGCGGCTGTTCTGGAAGATCAAAGGGGAAGGTGCGCATCAAGAATAAGTACATGACTGATCTGTGCAGACAAAAGAGACGCTAATGGATGTAATGAAGTGGAAGGCAAAAGTCTTCTCTGGACACGTCCACCATCAGGGGCTCAATTCTGAAGACAAATGATTCATAGGGAGGCCTGGGGAAGCTGCCAGTTAGGGTGTGTTCTGGGGCGGCAGGATGGAGAAGGGCCAGGAGGAAAAGTGGTGAAGGCTATGCTGTTATGGCTATGAGGACAGTGGCCATGCTTCTCCAGGCCTCCATTGGACCTTCGAATCTCCATTAGGAAGGAGCATCAACAAAGAGAGAGAATTCTATGAGAGGTTTCAGGAACAGACCTGAGTTCAAATCCTGACCTTAGCATTTGAGCTTTTTTTTTTTTTTTTTTTCTCTAGGGAAAAAAATAACTTCAACTTAAAATGTTGTTTGTTTGGTTTGGATTTCTTTTTGTTTTGTTTAGGAGTAAATGCAATGATATATTCCCTAAATGTCTCAATACAAAAGGGCTCAATAAATGTAGCTGTGAGTGATCTGCACACAGAATGCTGATTGTCCTCGGATAGTGTTGCTCAGACCCCCAAGTTTTGGTTCTTAACACACATGCTCCAAACTTTCTGTCTCCTGTGTCTTTGCTCCTGCAATGAGGTGGTCACTTACCCCACAGCCCCCGTCTTCTGCAGCCCTCAGCAAACATTCCTCATCCTCAGCTCTTCGACCACTGTGTGTACAGGCTCACTGACAACATAAGGCTCAGACCGAGAGTGTCTCCCCAAAGCCTGAAAATGAGATGCTCAGGACTCAGAACACATTACCTCTAAGTTGTCATATTCTAAATCAATGCCTCCTTTGAAAAATCTTACTCAGGGGCTCTGGCAAGATCTGTGAATCTCTATTTAAAAAATAGTTTTGGGGATACAGATGTAGCTCAGTGGAAGGATGCTTGTCTAGCATGCTTGAGGCCCTAGATTCAAGTCCCAGAAGATGAGGAGGAGGAAGCAGAGGAGGAAGAGGAGGAGGAACAGCTCTGATTTGACTCTGTCAGTGCAGTTTAGCTTTGTTAAACCTTCACTCAGGAGATTTGCTCAAACTTCAGAACCTACCCTCACTCCAGACCTGCTGTTTCAGAAACTGCCCTTTACATGTTTCATACATAAGCTAGACGACAGCCAGTTAAATGTGAATTCCAGAGAATGTATGTACTATGTCCCTTGAATTTATCTGCATTTTATCTGTAAATCTGGCAACTCTGTCTTCTGATGATGTTCTGTCCACTGAAGTTGAAGAAACTCTGAGCTAGAACAGTAGATTTTTAAAATCCTGGGTTTTAGAATCATCTAGAAGCTCATTGGGGTGGTGGGATGGGAGGGTGCTGCCCTCAGGGTTTCTGGTTGGCTTTGTCCAGGCAGGGACCTGAGATTGGTATTCCTAACATGTTCATAGTTGCTGTTCATGTACACACACACACACACACACACACACACACACACACACACACAGAGTCTGAAGCCTAGGCCTCTAACCTGATGACTAGATTCCCAGATCCACCGTAATCATCCATTGTCTCTGGATCTCATACAAGATAAGGGCTCTAGGCTTCCTCCAATATTCCTATGTCTGAGTAAAAGTCAGAGAATGGCAGTCTCTCAGCACAAGCCACACCATCCTGACACCAAGTGTGGCTGCCCATGCAGAACACCAGGAACTCACCTGCTCTATTTCCTGGTTATAGGCTGCAGCCTCAAGAGCCTATGGGGTCTGCATGGGAGGCTAGAAAGATAAATTCAAAGCAGGAGCCAACCTTTTATGGGACTGAGAGAGAATAGAAACAAGGCTTAAGATCAGATTCCAGATGGGAACCAAGTGGACAGAGAAGACAGTGGAGTTGCTGCTGGTGGTGAGTGACTGAGGTGGGGTGGGGGAGAGGGAACCTGTGGAGTGGGAAGTTAGAGGGAGGGGGTATGTGGGCCAGGGAAGCCTCCTCAGGAGGACTGGATGGCCCTAGCTACGTAATTAGTGGAAGCGACAGAAGGAGCATTAGTTCTCCTAATCCCAGACCTAGATTCAAATCTCAGTTCTGCCTGTGACTGTGCTCCATGACCTCATGCTGAGCAACAGGGGAAAGACAGCTTCCTCAATGATGGGATGTGAGGGAGAACAGAGGCAATGGGTGTGGGAATTCCCAGTCCCTTTTGAAGATGCTCAGTAAGCAGCTGCTATAGGGACTGCAAGAGGTTTAACTTCTGATTTAGTGGCTTAAAAAAAGCCAACAACAACTTGTATTTAATTTTATAAGTCAGTATGCTCAGAGAAAACATCATCTAGACTTTGTGATGGTAGAATTCTCTTATAAAGTATAGATTTGAGTGAGATGTAATATTTCTATCCCAAACTTGAATCCCTTCTGGTCAACCCCCCTCCCATTTCCATTAACTCAGAAGGAACAAAGGGGCCCAAAGAAGAGGTAAAGCCAGATGGGAACAAAGTGGACAGATAAGACATATATATATATATGCATATATATATATGGAACAAAATATAGAACAAAACCCTGCCTTTTCCATCAGTCTTACTGGAAGATCAAGTGTCAGCTGGATATCAGGTCTGTACCAGATATGCGCGTGAAGAGTGGGATTGTTTAATGGCAGTAAATGAGTTTCTATGCTTTATTTTACAGTATTTGTCTTTTGGAATGAGAATTCAACACCATTAAACCCCCCCCCAACACACACACACACACCTTGGTGAACGCTGAAATGAATTTTAGGATATAGATAGAATTACACAACCACGCCTCCAGCTAGGGTGTGGAAAAGTTCTATTGTATCAGTGACTTCCAGTTGCTTCTCTCTTATCAACCACCCTTCCCGGCTAGACTTGGTCCCCAGCACAAGTGGCCTGATCTCTCTTAGATGTACCTTCATCCTGAAAATGTTGTATAATGAAAGAAATTGGATGCAATGATAAAGCTGGTTTTGCCTTGCTTCATGGGATTTTGCACCTATGAATTCTCAATAATACAGTTATCTGCATAAGACACAAGAACCACAATGACCAGAACAGTCTCTGTATAACATGGATGGAGGAAAATTCACAAGCACTCATCCTGGATGAAGAGCTACAGAAAATCAACGGCTGGCAGCGAGAAACAGTTTTTTGTTTGGTTTGGTAAGGGATGAGAGCTCAGTTGTGTGGTAAAGCTGCTAACCACATGCAAATGAGGACAACAGTAATTGGACCCAATAGTTTGTCTACACATCAAAAATGATTATAGAAAAAGGGGGTCACAAATGTGAGAGGGAGTGGTGATGATAACCGTAGAGAAGTAGGGGTGTGAGGGGACGTAGAAATGGTGTAAACACAGTGCATTTACCTAGGAAACCATCAAAGTTTAAAGACAAAAAAAACCAAAAAAACAAAAAACAACAACAACAAAAAACTTCAGCATAACATAAAAGCTTGAAATGAAGCAGTAAAAAGATTCATTTGTCTACTTGATGTTTGTTTCTATCCACATTCCCTGCTGCTGCTCTCCATAGCCTCCCCATTCTTCACAGACTTACCCTTTCCAAAAGGCTTCTGGTATTGCTCTCCAAATCCATCATCATCTCAGGTCCTTCTATCCCCACAATCAGAACTTCTTCAGGAAGCCAGTTGTTGGCATGAACTAAGCATTCTGACCCAGGGCAAAGCAAATCTGTCTGAAGATATAAAGATCTAGTATCAATCAGGGCCTGTTCGGATGATAACAAGATCTTTCAGTAGCTTTCTGGGTCCCCAACTTTCTTGGGGTGGACTAGCATCTGCCCCCAAAAGCCGGAGTGAGGACAGGAAGACGATGGCTGTGAAGAAGAGAAAATCAGTACACGGGCACTCACGATTTCATTTAAAATTTTACCTTTGCTCATCTATCAGAGGAGCCCATCAGCCAGAGGCTTCCAATGTGTTCATGTACAAAACCAAAACTGTCCATGATCAGAAAAAGATCCAAAGCAATAAGCTAGAAATTTCACATTTTGCCCAGTGTTCTGGGTGAAGGCAGAACCCATAGGAACGATACTAAGACCATGCTCTACCGCAGACCTGTGCGACCTTAGCAGTGGCCTTATGCTCCCCTGGTCCTTCATTTTCTCTTAACCTGAAAATGTGAGGATAACGTCAAAACTTCCAGTGGCTTCCTTAGTTCTCTATGACTGAACTCCTGGGTTTACAGACCACAGCTTTAAGATATAGTAAGTTCTAGCAAGCTCTTTCTGTAGTCTATCTTGGTCAAAGTTTGGCTTGTCATCCTTGGTGGTGGAGACGGACCCCTCAGCCTCAGTTTATTATTCTGACCTGTAGGGGGAGCTATACAGATATGTGGATGGCTCCTAAAACAAGTGAAAATAGTGTAATTAATGATCAGACAACTGAATTTAAAAACACACCGAATCTTCCTGATTAAATATAAGAAAGGAAAAGGTGTATGTCTGAATGAGTCCAGTGGTCTATTCGAGGGCACTTTGGCAAGAATACATGATGCTACTTACCTCACAGGCTTTTTATATGTGCCAGGTACCAAGATGAATACTTTCATGTTATCACACCTAATCCTTACAGTACATCTGTGACTAAGTGTTGGGGTTGTCATTTTAATCCCCCCTTTAACTGACTGGTAAACTGGCCCTGAGAAAAGGGAAGTCAGTAGCCTATAGTTACACCAGCACTAAGTGGCAGAAATTTGGATATAGCTAAATTAAGCACAAATAATTCCTGGGCAGGAATGAGAGAGATTCCCATTACTAAAGGGAAGAGAATTTTTTTTAAGAGGTGACTTCACCCTCAGAGTACCCAGGGGTGGCCCTCATCCCCTATCAATTGCATCAATAAAAATATAGATAAAAGGAAATGAGAAATCTGGTTTAGGAATCTCAGAATTAAGGAAATGGAGGGAGAATACAGCGGAAAAGGGATGAGTGAATGAGGCATGGCATGGCCATGTGATAGAGGGACAACCAATAGAGGCTGGGATTTCCCAGTGTCCTGACTCTGGGAAAGAGGATTTGGAGTCACAGGATGGACTGAGGAGTGATGAATATAAGGTCCGAATGCCAACTGGGGAAACGGGAAAAAAGAAGCAATTTCTTTTGCCTTAGACTGAAGAAACTCATAGAGACTCATTGCCACAACCCAGCCCTGGTTTCCAAGGAGGCCAAGGATCTGGAGTGGGAAAGATTCTTCTCCATATAATGGGATAAAACAAGAGCTATCAAATTGAGAGAGAGAGAGGGAGAGAGAGAGAGAGAGAGGGAGGGGGAGAGAGAGAGAGAGAGAGAGAGAGAGAGAGAGAGAGAGAGAGAGAGAGAGAGAGAGAACCAGAAAGGGGGAGGGAGGGGAGGAGAAAACAAATGATAGACAAACTGAAGCCACATAAAGAGGGCAAAGAGCACCTGATCTTCCATCGTTTTTAAAATTTTGATGTCACTTTGAAGAGATAGAACAGGCTCTGAGGTGATGCTCTCACTTACATGAGAAAGTTAGTCATAATTTCAAAAAGGTGTTTTAAAAGTGAAAGGAAAGCCAGGTGTGGTGGTGCATGCCTGTAATCCCAGTACTTGAGAGGCAGAGGCAGGCAGACCTCTGTGAGTTCAAGGCCAACCTAGTCTACGTAATGAGTTCCAGGACAACCAGGGCTGTTACAAAACAACAAAAGAAAACAACAACAACAACAATTAACAAAAACAAAGAGTGGCATGAAATAGGTAATACAGGCAAGACTATACCTAACACAAATTGTGTGGTATGACATTATTTGGTCATCACATCCTGTAAGCCTCAAAATGACCCCAATGAGGTCTCCAGGGCTGTTCTTCCCTTTCCACTATGTAGATCAGAAAAGTGATGCACTGAGATGTTAAGCAATGAGTTGGATCTGGCACAGCTCTAGGACTCAGTTGTAAAGGGTCTGACATTTAACACCCCAAATTATCCAAAATGCCAATCTGCTCTTCCAAAGGACTGAGAAATATGAAGGCAATGCAAGCGGGTAGGGTCCCAGGGAGTTAGTTAGTAAAGGTAAGGCTGAAGAAAGGACTCTGGAGTCTTGAGAAATTGTGTGTGACATAAAGAAAGATAGGTAACAGATTCAGATTGATAAGGTGACATGTGGTAGCAAAACTCCAACCTAAAATGGCAAAGATCTGGGTTTCACACTCTTCATATTGACTTTGTGGCTGTAGGCAAGACATTCAACATCTCAGAGTTTAGAATCTCCTGCAAAACCAATGTCTGCTGTCTTTGTTTGCCTTCTATGGCGAGGATAAACATCATGACCCAGAGTAACCGAGGAGGAAAGAACTTGTTTCATCTTACAGGTTACAGCCCATTATGAAAAGAAGTTGGTGCAGGATCCTGGAGGCAGGACCTGAAGCAGAAGCCATGGATGCTTGTCATGGCTTATTCAGTCTACCTTCTTATACAACTCAGGCCCACCTGTCCAGGGGTAACACCACCCATGATGCCCTGAGCTCCCCAAAATCAATGATCAATCAGGAAAATGCCCCCACACATTTGTCTACATGCTAATCAGATAGAAAGATGTTCTCACCAGAGGTTCCCCATTTCCAGAGGATCCTAGCTTGTATGATTGGGAAACAATCACAGATCTTAAAAGGCTGTAGCTAAAAACATCAGCTCTCGACTGCCATGACATCTCTCAAATTAAAATAAGTAGCTACAGTGAGCTGGGGCTGCGTGAGGTGCTTAGAGACATCTGATTGGGAAGATAGCATTCCTGGGCACTGGGGACCTATCCACAATGGAACTGCTTGTGGACAGCGATTCCCTTCTTCCTGCTGCTGCCTGTTCTTACCTTTTCAAGTGGTGAGCAGCTACTGACTCCCAGGCTGTCTCCCTCATATAGTCTCTTGTAGCTCCGGCTCCTCTCTGCCCCAGTTAGTTCTTTTGGAAATGTTAAAGCTTGCACAGTGTAAACTGATACAAGGAAAGAGTGCTGCCCAAACACTGAGAAGACAATCCAGCTGTGCTTATTGTCAAGCTGTGTGACTTCGTTCAAGTCACTCACTGCTCTGACCTTCCCTCATCTTTCTAAGTGGGAAAATGAGGACTTGGATTATCCATTGCCTTTGTTATTTGAGATAATTGATAATCATGGCTGTTACATGGGACATTTTAGTTTTTCAAGTAATATTATTTAAGAAACCCACCATATATAGCTCAGGAGGAGGCCAAAGTAAATAGGGAAACCAGGCAGGAAAGCCTAAGTAAATAATACCGCAGCAGGAAACTTGGCCAGCCCTGAGAGCCAGGACCAGGACTCCATCATCTCGTCCATGGCTGTACTGCGCACCCCCTTATGCTGTATTCCCGACCTTCACCTGGGCTTCCTTCCAATGGCAGCAGGAACCCTGCCCAACACAGCCCTCTCCTTCTCTGCAGTCCTTAGGCAGAGCACAGCAGCTGGCAGGAGATCCTGTCATCAATTGCAGATGAGAAGTACAAATGTTAGTGCAGCCAAGAATGTATCAAATCTCCTTAAAAATTGTTACAAAATCATCAAATCTTGCTCACAGATCTTGGAACCTCAGTTCTCCGTGGACTCAAAACACCCTGACTGGAGACAGGAGCTTTCCATGTGACTTGGTAGGAATCATCTGTATTCCAAGCTAGGATGTGAATCTGAAACCAGAAGAGGTGGACAAAATGTTTCCAAGCAGTTCTGCAGTTGTGTCCAGAACAACCGAGATGTCCTCATATTCCCTTAAACAGAACTAGTATGTGTCATCCACCATTTATTGATTTTTAGCTTTGATCCTTTCAGAAAGGGGGAAGACATGTAAATTGTTACAGGCAAGGAAGTGAGGGATCACTGTGGTTGATGAGAAAGAGCTCAGGGCAAAAAACAGTGAGCAAGGAGGCTGTTCTCATCTGAAGGTGAACATACAGTATCTGGGAAGCTTATAGAGTCTGCCTGAGAATACAAGGGGAAGGTAGTTATGTTACCAGACTTACTAAATCTAATTAAATGTAAGAAAATGACCAACCGGACACTTCCTTCTCATCTGCCTAGTTATACCTTTATTTCTGAAGTGATCATCATAAACTGGGCTTGGGAAAGTCATCTCCTCTCATTGACTCTGTAGGAATCTGTGGCTGTGCCCTTCCAAGTCTGGATATCCTGTCCTCTCTGTGTGTCTTTGGGACTTAGAAGCTGCCTGTGGTATCTGCAGCTATAAAGCTGAAGCAATGTTGGCCCAACCAGCAAAAGGGTTCAGTGATGGAGGATGCTGAACCATTCATTTACTCTGTTCAGCCGCCTGAGAGTGGGAAGATGTTTCTGGTCCTCTGCCATATTGAAAGGCTCTACATTTTCTCCCCTTCCCTCACCCCTTCCTCACTTGGGAGTTCTATGCATTCTCTGCTTTTTCCTTTATCTACATTCAGTGAGGCCTTGGGTTGGTAGAGAGCAGGGAACAGTTTGTGAGCTTGGGAAAAACAGTTTCCACTTGGAGGGACATGAGCTCTTAGGAAAGTCATTTGGTACCTGTCACCTTCATTTCCTTCGATGTAAAATAAAGACAGCATCAGTACTTACCTCATACTTTGAAGGAGAACTGAAGATGAAGTCTTCACAGTACTTGGCAAACAACTGTGCCTAGAACGCTTAGTTACTGCAAACAGATTCTATGTCCCCAGGGAAGGATATAAATTTTCCGAGTCCTAGAAAGCAACATATCAATTTAAAACATATTCCTAAAACACATTTTAACAAAAGAAAAAGTAACCTCAAGTAATTAACTTTCTGATGATAAAACTCCATGATGTTATTATCTTTTCTCGGTCACTGATTCCAAAAAACTCAAACTATTTTCCCTTTGCAGCCACTGAACTATTTTGCCTACTTATCCAGGCAGAGTCAATATTGCTGGAGTAACAGAACTTGCTTGCCTTTCTCCCTCCATCTAAACCAGGAATTTTAATAAACAGATGGGCTGAGATTTGGTACTCAGCCTTCAACTTCTATGCTAGGCAACACCTTTCTTGGGCTTCTGGAGTCTTCTGGGCTTTTCCAAACTTGTCCTGGGTTCCTGCTTTTAAGTTTCATGAGTTGCTCTCAGAGGTTTTACTACTTATCTGTCTTTTCAGGGGAAAAAGTAAGTGACCTTGATGCCATTGGTGGGACTGATGGCTGAGTAATTATTGGGAGTGTGTGTGTGTGTGTGTGTGTGTGTGTGTGTGTGTGTGTGTCTTTAATTGGCAATGACATGCCCCATCTTTCATCCTCCCATTCCTTCCTTATTTTATTAACAGTGACATAGGCTGTTAATCTGAATTCTGTGTCCAGGTGATTATCTGCAGTTTAGGAAAATTAGGGATCCAGACTAGCAGGTATGTGCAAATGCATTCATGAATGAAAGTCTTTTCAATTGTCACTCCCACTTTGTAACTACAGGAATCTGCTTTCACAACTGTTTGAGGATTACCAGAAGACAGAAATATTCAATTTTAAGAACTTCTTTTTCTTTCTGACTTTATATTACTTTTGGGCACTTTCAAAAGGCTGAAACCATAATAGAAATTTTCATTGCAGCAATAGTTTATTACAAATGACATTTACCTGTTTTCGTTCAAGTTGTCTCCGTATACGATGAGGATGCTTTCTTTCAGTGGGTGTGAGACTTCAGATGTCCATCATATTGTATACTAGAGAATAGTGGAGATAATCTAACTTCTGGTTACACACACACACACACACACACACACTTAGAGAACAAAAAGAAAAGAAAATGTCCTTGAAGAATGTCCTGTAGAATTAGACATGGAAGACCAAAGACTCTCCTTTGAAATGTGGAGGTTCTTGGGCCAGTTAAGAACCCCAAAAGGGACAACTGTAGGAGGATGGTATCACCACAAAGGGACCTTGGCACAAGACCTGGATTCTATTTTGCCATTAAATTTCTCTCCATAAAATAAAATAGCCAAACTCAATTCTATATCATTTATTTTATTCAATTATTGTAAAACAAAGTTTTTTTGTTTTATTTTGTTATTTGTTTGTTTGGTTGGTTTTCTGAGGAATGTCTAGGTGTATATGACCATCTGTAAGAAGCTAAGGCATTTCTCTTTGGTGCAGGTTGACCTCCATCAAATCCTCAGCCTCCTGGGTTGACCAGGAGTGCTGTTGTAGTTCTTCTCCTTTGCATGTCACCAAGCCTGTGATGACAAGATGAACTGAACCCTAGGTGTCATCTGGATCTTCTCAGCAGTAGGGAGGGTGTCATCTGTAGTTATAGCAAGTTTCTAGTCACATTAGTCTCAGTACGATCTACTTACAAAAACATGTAACTTTCTATACATCAAAACTGTATTTAAAAAGGAAGAAGTTCAGCTTACCCCTTCAGTGGATGTCACAACTTTGGGTATTCAGCTCAATTCTTGCTAATTTAGTTCTCAAACATATTTCATGGCATCTGGATGCTTCTTATTAAGCGTAATTTTGCCAAGTATTTAAGAGCCCAAGAAGTAAAATCAATAATAAGTAGCAATTCTACAGTGTCTTCAAGGTGTCTGCTCATTCAGCTGAATTAAATTAAAAGTAGTTATTCCAAATAAGACTACAGGGTTTTCGGCAACACTAAAGACAACGCCCTCTGACATTTGGCAATAACTGTTACTCTTTTTGTTTTGTTGAAAATTAAGTTGGTGAGATAACATATTAACACAACCAAAGAGAGCAGAACCAGGAAGAGTCAAACAGCAAAGAGCCATGCTGGGGCTTTATGAAGACCTACATTGGAATGATCAGCCAACAGTGTATAGAGCTTATAAAGGAAAAATAAGCAAGAGTAGATAGAGGAAGGAATAAAAGAAAAGGGCAAAAGAATTAGTCTTTGAGTTTGGAGGAAAATGTCATCCATGAGAATTGTCAGGCAATTTACTAGTGAAAACCATCTAGGTGCTGGCATTGTCTTGTTCTTGCCAAGATCTGGAGATGCCCAGTTTTTGTTTGTTTGTTTGTTTTTAATCTGGATATCATCAAAGCAGAGAATAGTACAGGTCTCTGTTGTTTGCGGGAGACCATAGGTAAATTCATGCTGAATGTGACTTTTTATTTTTATTTCAAAAGAGAAAAACCTACCTTATCTAATCTTGATCTCTTGAGTGATCCCCAGATGACAACTCTAATTTCTTTTAAAATAAACACAGATTTTACTGTGCATTTTGGTGATCATGACAACTTGACACATACAAGTTGATGCTGCTTATATTGTTTAAACAAACACCTCAGGAACTGTAAACTTGTTCGTACTAATACAGACAGTTATTTTAATTATGCAGTGTGTTTCTGAGCTACCAATATATGCCTATATAAGATTCAGGTTTTGCTAATTTTTCCAAATTACAGGAAAATTTTCACATAAGTATATTTCTATTGCATGTATATTTTGTGGAAAATAATTACCTATCCTCTGCACATAGTCATTATCACAGGCAAGCTGCTTGTCCCCAGGCTGCCCTAATAATGACATGTGACCATGGTTAACATTTTTGTCATAGAAACATAATGCTAAGTTACCGGTAATATTCAACAGCAGCGACACTTTCTCTCCTTTCCTGTGTTTATCTACTTCACCAAATTCTAATATTATTTTAAAGAAAGAAAACTTCATTGTATATTCTAGCCAAGTGTATTGGTAGGGGAAGGTTTAACAGAGCCAGAGAGAATGTGCAAGGAGTGAGAAAGTGAATTGATGGATGGATGGTTAAATGAATATAAATGAACTGACACCTTTACAGGAAAATAACATTTCTTTTCTTTTTTTATTCTATAGATCAGTGGGTTTTGTATCTGTAATTCTTTCATATCAGCAAAGAGGAAATAAACTCTCATGTAAATCATTTTGCCCCCATCTGGAGCATATTAAAACCATGCCTTTTTTTCTTTTAGCAGACTCCTTTTCCCTATTTGCTTATCAGCTCATCCACCATTACATTTTAAATGAAATTGCAAGACCCTTGTCCCTCCCCCAAATTTCAGCCTGATGTAGAAAAGTGGGAAGCAGGCTTTCCTTGCTTTAGAATAGTGACCTAGATCCAATTACAGATAGACCCAGAAGATAGAGGTGACACCTTACAATTTTCTTAGAGGTCTTGAAAAAAAAATTAGAAATTCCAAAACAATACTCGATGGAAAAAGAGTCTGTTTATTTCCTCATTTTCCTACTTCTCTGCCTTCACTGTATTGCTCTGGTCCATTTCTTTGTTCTGACAGAACGTTGCAATTTGTTTCCCAAGGGATATTTGGGATCAGAAAAAAACCCAAAACCCAAAAACCGAGCATTTGAAGGAAATATCGGACTTTTGGCTTTTGAAGGGCAGCATCAACCTAGTGTGTGATGTGTGTGGTTCTACAGACTTAACCCAGATGAGATGAACAGAGGACACACATTTCTTCCTTATGATCTCTCAAAGAGCAACCAAATTACATAACGGAAGTATGGTTATTAGAACCGCGCTCCAGACAAAGCCGTGGATGAGGAAAAAGCAAACATACATTTTCCTAACTTTCCAATTATTGTAAAAAAAAAAAAAAATGCGGTTTAAAGACAGAGAGGCGATTCCTGTGATTCTGCTTATCCACTTTTATCACTAAATTAAGCATATAAATGACCTTAACGGATGGCTTGGTATATTAAATTAAAAAAAAAGAAAGGATTCTTTTTTTTTTTTTTTTTTTTTTTTTTTTTTTTTTTTTTTTTTTTTTTTTTTTTTTTTTTTTTTTAAATTTTCCTTTCTCCTGCTCTGATCTCAGGCTGAAAGAAGTCTCGGAAGAGATAAGGAATGATTAGGGTCCGCCTGGCTTATGGGAAGCAGAGACACCCGCACCTTTGGTGCAGAATTTTTGTTCAAGATTCACAGTAAGTGGTCCAGAGCGGGCACCTCCACTGCCCTCCAAACAAAGAAGGAGAAGCCGGCAGGGCTGTCTCAAGACTCAGGCTCCAGAGAGTCCAGAGATGAAGCAAGCAACTGTTGTACACAGGTGTGGGCATCTTGGTCCCCGCTCGCTGCGGGTCCAGAGCGTAGGAAGAGGGCAGAAGTGAGCTCGCGTCTATGCGGGTATTCGAAACGCACACGCAGCAAAGCGTGCACAAGTCGCGGGGTGAGGCTCGGGAACTCAGCGGGGACGCTGTCTAGGGGTTCAAGCGGTAAATAGTGGGCTTCCCTTGAGATTATTTTAGGTCTGGAGAACGACAGGTGGGGGTAGAGGGAGTTTGCTGGGCGCTGGCCACCGCCTTGGGCAGATGGGTCCTCGAGGATCTGTCGGAAGGGCCCCAATGGCCGCCTTGGACAGCACATGATGCGCCCAGCCTCTGGGGAAGCGGTGGAGGATTGTTTCATTTCAAAGTGAAAATCTGCAGGCTTTGGGAAACGATATTCAAAAAAGTATATAATCTCCATATGCCGCTCAATGGAGGATCCTCAATTTACAGCGGTAGATAAGGCTAGAGGGTGTAATAAAAAATCTGAAGCCCTCCCCTCCCCCTCGCTGCCTCCCTGGAATTGCACCTTGGGCAGCGGAGCAGAATCCGGAATGTGAACTTCTCCCGACATATGTTTCCCGCAGATAAGTAAACAATCTGGACGTGAAATGGAAATGCTAATTAACGCAGTAATGCTGTTACACCTCGAGTGTGCAAATCCCATTGACTCGCCGCGCCACGGGGGTTGCCAGCGAAGGGGGACCCGCGGCGAGCACCCAGGCTGCCCGCTCCCTCCCTTCTCCCTTCCTCTAAGTCCCCAGCCCGGCTGTGCTATGGGAAGTCCCGAGCTGTACTGCTTTCGGAGTGCTGTTTACGCAGAGGCGCAGTCCCCCTAGTGTTTTTCTCACTCACCACCCTCAGTTCCTACTGTAACAACTAGAACCCAAAGTCCTGGGGTTCAGAGGTGCCGTCCCCCGAAAGCATGAGCTCTCCACCGGGGCAGCAGGCGACACGGCGGCCTAGAAGGCTTGAGAACTGGGAGTTCCTTGTCACCCTAGGACTGTGGTCGAGTGTGGCCTTTCTAGCCACGTGCAGCCCGGCACAATTTTGCTGAAGTGGCCTTGCGTCCTTGCCACGGTTGGACTTGGGGATCTGGCATCGCTTCTTTTCCAGATTGGATCTTAAAAATTTGGAAAACATGGCTGACCACCGTGGAAGCCCAAGACCCCCACTTCGTAATAAAGAGAAAAGGTGTTCTCCTGTCACCTTGTCCCGCTGAACTTTGGCTCTTTCCCCTAACCTGCCGGAGGAGTTTGGGGCCTTTGGGGTGAGGATGTCAGGGGGAGGATCAGAAAGACGGAGGTGGACACTTTGGGAAGGAGACTCAGGGATAACCTCATCTTTCGGTCCTTTCTGCTTTCGGTGACATATCTCTCTCCCTGTGCTAGATAGAGCCTTTAGTTACCAAAGACCTCTCGCCACACACCACACGCCGCACAGAGGACGTGGAGTTGGTCTAGCCCAGCATTGAACCCTTTTTTTTTTTTTTTTTTTTTTTGCCCTTCGGCCTCTTCCCAGGCCAAATGCAGCTACACTCGCTTTTTTTTTTAAACATCCCAGTAGTTTGTAGCTTCTAAGAATCTCCGTGGGTCCTTGGCAGGGTTTGGTGGACTGTAGGCACCGGGGACTGACAGTCTCAAGTTCCTTGTCCATGCCACTAGATTTCTAGCGCCCCCTTGCCAGCCTCAACTTCATTATTTTCTTAATTACTCTGCTAGGGCTCAACGTCAAGGCGTCTGGTTCTGGGTCAAGTTGTACCATCAAAGAACCACCAGGGGAAGAAATTAGCCCAAATAGCACCCCCACTGCTCGACCCAAGCGTACCTGAGACTGGGGGAGGTCAACCCAGCAGCAGCACTGCACCTCAGATACCCAAATGTAAACACCCTCCCATCTCCACCCCACCCCCAGTCTCGCCTTTCTCTTGCTCAAGACCCAACCTGCAAATAGAGTTGAGAATTCGTAACACAAATCTTGTGAATTACTTGATATGCGAATTTAAATGTCTTGAAATTCATTGTCTACTTGGACAATGGTGACAAGGCCTGAACCAAAAAGAGGCAGAAGGGAACGCTAATCCGCCAAGGCAGAGCTGGCTTCACTGCTTGCCAAGTTTTTAGGACTCTGGCGGCCGCTATCTCTTCGGAGAACCTGCCGGGCCAGGAAGAGCTTCCGCAGGTGGCGCGATGCAGTGTAAGCCCCTAGGCTCTACCTGGACCGAATTACCAGCCTTCTTCACAGCAGTGAGGATTCTTAGAGGTTAGGTGGCTTTAAAACGTAAACCTGAATGACTCTCAAATGTAAGTCACTCACAGCTCAGTGCGATTTACTCGAAGTAACTGGCCTTCTCCATCTGTAAAGTTAGACACTGTAAGAAAACTAAATCTTAAACGGGAAGGCTAGGAAATCAAAATTTGGAGCGTAAGACCCAAATACAGGGAAATGAGAAACGATCAAAACTCCAAAGTTTTGTAAAGGAGGCCAGAAACCTCAGTCGACAAGCCAAAGCCCTCAAAAATATGGACCACTAAAGCCGAGACCGCCGCTAAAATTTAAGAAGGAAAACCTAGCTAAACCCCGAACTAGCCATCGCTGCCCGCTGCCATCCAGAGGGTACACGGTTCAGACAAGACGCGCGACTCAGAGGGGTCAGTTTGAGGAAAGGGTTCCTAGCATTGGCACCTGCAGAGATCAGAACTCATCCCAGGTCACCTTTGCTGGAGGGAGGGTCGAGTTGCGCGAGGGAAAGAGCTGCGATCCCGGGTTGTGGGTCTCGACCCTAGCGTAGAACAGGTGACAGACACTCCTCCAGGATGGCCGCGCGCAGCAGGGGTTTGGGCTCTGCGACCCGCAAAGTGCATGGCGGGGAACTCCGGGCTGCGCGTGGCGCTGGGAGAAGCCGCTGTCCTGCACTCTGGGCAGGTGAAGCGCTCCTCTCCCTACAGGTTTGCTTTAATGCTTTTCTTGAAAGAAAAAGACAGTTGTGAGCAAACAGGTTTGACTGAGACTGCTTCCACCCCACCCACCCCCTACACACACACACACACACACACACACACACACACACACACACACACACACACACACTCACCCCTCCCCAGGGGATTTCTTTTTGTCTGCCGCAGACTTTCAAGTCTGTAATCGGACCCCTGTCAGCGGCGTGACAAGCAAGATTTAAACTGTTGGGGCGAGTTGTGGCCGCGCACCTTTGCAACGGATGCTCTGCGGGCCTTGGCCTGGGCGAAGAATTGCAGCAGGCCCTGGAGGCTAGACTGGGCCCGGGTCGAAGGAAGGCAGGCAGTCCACTAAGAAAGCAAAGTGTCCAGGGAAGAAATGTCCCAAGCCTAGTCTGCTGCTGCCCCAGGACTCTAGCTCTCCCGGTGTGCGATGAAAAGAGGTTTCGGTGGCCCTGCGGGGGGCCCTAGCTTCTTCTAGGTGCCCAGCGTACTTTAGTTTCCTGGAGAGCCCCTCGAGTCTCAAGGATGTCCCAAGTGCTGTCTGGATGGAGCCTTGCTTTATGATTTGGGGAATGTTTATTTGTTTTAGCTTCTGTGTACCGAGGCCTTAGGTGCGCAAAACCTGCCTGGTACCCCTTTGAAATCCAACCAGATTTCACAATCAGCTGGACCCCTTAGTGGGGCTACGTGCCTGGGTTCCTCCCTGTGCTGGGGTGCCCTGGGCGCTCCTGCGCTGGGCTCTGTAAGCTTCATCTTGGGAGATGTTAAGGGACACTGAGCTATGAAGGAGAGCAGAGAGGCTGACAGGACTGTCAGTTGGGGTTAGATCAAACAAGGGAAGCAATGCCTGCGTCCTAGGCCTCCTGAGCTTCCCAGGGGGCGGGAGGAGGGGCCTTCCTACGCACCCAGAGTCCCTAGACCCGACGGCCACCAGAGGCTCCTCACTTCCTAATTGTCTTGATTTGTAAGAGGGTTTTGTGATGCTAAGTAAGCGTGGCTCAGCCGGCCTGGCCTCTTCCACTCCTCCCCCAGCTCGCCTTTGTTTACCTTAGCCTGAACGTTCATTTATTTATCTATCTATTATTTATAGGCGTCCCGTCCTATTCAACGGCCTTGTATGTTAATTGTGTAATACCATTTCATTCTAACATTGGTCTCAAAAGAGCCCTTAATGAGAAAAGCATATACAACACGAATCACTTTGCTATTCAGCTCAGCCAGATGGACAACTGCTAACTTATTATTATTATTTTTTTAATAATGAAAATCCCCCCTTGACAAAGGGGCTCGGATGAATAGGCTCCAAATAGCACCTCAAACACTTCTAATTGTTTTGCGGACAATATGCTAATCTGAGGGTTTTGGCTTTAGTGACTGTTGACAACGTTTCTCTCCCACCTCTGATTACCGAGTCCTTTAAAGAATGGGGAGTGTGTGGGGGTGTCACAAATCCCTCAACTGCAGCAGAAAGGCCCGAGCCCCAACCCTTCCAGGCACCATCGCAAAGCCAGGGGTGAAAGGAAGCACACTGCCTGTGGAAAAAGCGAGGGGCAACGGATTTAGGGAGTGAAACTGGCGGGATACCGGAGGTGGGAAGCACCTCCCGAATTAGATAACAAACTCCAAAGAGCTGCTGCGCTGGCTAGAGAGCATCAGCAAAGCCTGGGTGCCCTCAGGCAAACACTCACAGAGTGGAAAGAGAAGGGCCCCATTCACTTTTTAACGTTGTGTTTGAAGAACTCTGCCTGGGGCATGACATTTCCTTCTTTCTCTCTTTTTCCACCCCTCCCTCTATTGGCCCCCAACTGGACCAAAAAAGTTGTTAGCCATCAGCATAAAAAGTTAACAAAGGAATTTAGTCTCAGATTCTAAGGGGACCCAAAAGTAAACATTAAACAAAACCAAACAACCGCCTCTGGTTCTCATCCCATGCCCTGAACTTCAGCACCCACAGCCCTTCAGTCTGCTCCAATAAGGCATCTTGTTCCCTCAAGACTGCTACTTCCAATCTTTGGAGCATAGTTTTTAAAAAGCAAACCCACCCTGAACTCAAGAGGCTTCGTATTTAAGCTCATTCACTACTGAAAGTGGTTTGACCCTCTTTGTGGGAAAGGCTACCTTTCCGGAATCGCTACCTTTGTCAAAACTCAGGTTATCAGGGAGCAATCCAGACTGATCCCAGACTCAAGGCCCCTCTCCGGGTCACAGGCCATTAGGTTCTGCCTGGGCAGGACCACCCCAGCCTTCCCTGCTTCAGCCCTTCCTAACACTCTCAGCTTGAAGGAAGAGTCCTCTCCACCAAACTAAGCCTCCTAACTTGATTTTATGCACATCAAAGGTGACTTTTTGCAATGACAGATTGTCTTTATTCAAAACGTCTTTGTTCAACAAGTGAACAGAGAAACGAGGTAAAATCCTTCTAGGTACATTTTCAAGACATTTTCAAAAACATTTATGACCATGTAGGATGTTTTTATTATTTTAAGTTTTTGTTCGCTTTTCTACTTCCTGACTTTGTAACCTGACATTCTGTCTAAAAGTAAACTTAGGTGTCTAGGAGTACTGCGTTACACAAAGTGAAAGCCATGTGGGTCCTTTTTGTTTTTTCTTTATCGAAGCAAACACGACCATAGTATGGTTTTAAACAGAGAGGTTTCCCTTTCTGGAGTTTTAAACTTTTAAGCTTTTCTCCCCTCCACACACAGGAAGAGCAAACGGTGCCTAGCTGTGTCTGATGGTACAGCACCCGGACTCAGCTCTTTTCTTCAGTGGGAAAGGAAAAATATATATACGCATATTCTAGATATAATACCAGGATCTGGGAGTTCCGAGTCCGAAGCCCATCCAAGGAGAGTGAGAGAGACGCAAATAAAGCAAAACTGCCTACTTTTTTTTTTTTTTTGTCCAAAGGGGTTACAGTCGGAGACTTGCTTTGGGAGAGTCGGGAGAGGGGCAGATGTGTAGCTGTCTTAATGTTTGGAAATTTCGGGCACAAGTCTGTGCCTTGGGTCCGGGAGGACGGCCCCTTCCTTCCCCCCGGAAGAGAGAGGCAGAGTCTAGGGTGAGCAAGGGGCAGCAGCAGGCCTGACTCAGAGACATCTGCAGGCCAGACTAGGAGCAAGGGAAAGGGATGCAGATCTCTGCTTCCACGCCACCCTTCAGGTCCCGGCCAAGCTGGGGGTTACATGGCCGTAGCGTGGGCTGACGAATAAGGGTCTATGCCAGTCTTGGTCATGCCTGGGAAGAGGATGTAGGCGACAGGGGGCTGCAGGGTGGAGGCAGACCAGGCAGTACAGTTACAGGGCACCACATAGCCCGGGTTGGTGGGGGACGGGTGCGTGTGCGTGTGCTGGCTGGGGCAGCTGAGACTGCCGAAGGCGCCGTTCTGATAGCCCAGGGTGGATGCGTAGGGCAGCGCGCTGGTGGCCAACGTGTGGGGCACTTCACCCATCTTCTGGATGGCACTGGAGCTAAACTGCGCAGGGTCCAGCAGGGAGTAAGGCGCCGAGGCCGGCGGCAAGAAGGCCCGGGCTTTCTCGGGCGCGCTCAGAAGGCCGTCGGAAGCCCCCACGGGCAGGCCGGCTGCCTTGAGCGGGTCCGTGTCGCCCAGATAGGGCAGGGGGAAGACATACCTGTCTTTCTTGAGTAGGTTCTTGGGCTTGCGCCGTGGCCGGTACTTGTAGTCGGGGTGCTCCTTCATGTGCTGGGCTCGCAGCCTTTTGGCTTCGTCGATGTAAGGCCGCTTCTCTGCCTCGGACAGGAGCTTCCATTCGGCGCCTAAGCGTTTGCTGATCTCCGAGTTGTGCATCTTGGGGTTTTCCTGGGCCATCTTGCGCCGCTGGCCCCGGGACCATACCATGAAGGCATTCATGGGCCGCTTGATGTGGTCTGAAGGTTTGGACATGGTCCCGGCAAGGCGGGCGGGGGCGGGGAATGCAGGGGCTCTGCGGGCGAGCTTGGGCGCGGTTGGCCGTCTGTCTTTCTGTCCGTCCTGAGCTCGGGACTCTGAACTCCCCTCGTCTCGGAGCCGCAGAGGGGGAGTCAGAAAGTAGAGCTGACCCTGCAAAGTTTTTAACTGATCATGCCAGTCCCAGCACCCAGGCAGCCCCCAGGGGGCCGAAGGGTAGGAAAGGCAGCGGGGATGAGAGGGCGTTCGGCCTGGAGTCTGTGGGCACCAGAGATTGGGGCCCAAGTACCAGAGTCTTGGGATTAAGTGGCTAGGTAATATTCTGGCGAGGGCAGGAGGCTCCTCCTTTTCTCCCTCTTCACCTTCGCCTTCTCTCCTTCCAGTCTTTTCTTTGGCTTCTCTAGCCGTGGCTCCCCCCTCCCGTGGCTTTCCAGATGCTGCTTTGCTTAGCACTGCACCTGGCTGAGAATGCGGGGAGGCTGGTGAACTGCAGCCAAAAGCGGCGAAGTTCAAAGGCGAGGTGGGCCGGGACCGCACGCACTCTGACATAAGCGCGGGGCGGCGACTCCCCAACCTGGGCGCCAATCAGCAGCAGGAAAGGCGCGCGGGGGAGGGGGGGCGCACCTGCCAACTCGCTAACCGGAGTGTCCCTGATGGGGGCGGGGAGAGGTATGAGGGACAGACAGACCCTCACCGAACTGAGAGGCATGCTCAGGACTGGGGGCCAGGGCTTTACATTGTCCCTAGCAAAAATTAAAACTCTTCGTGCCCCCTGTTTCCATCCTCAGTTGTTCAAAAGAGAACTGGTGCTTCTAATACAAGGCTCCAGGGAACTGTCATCAAAGGCAACAAGCCCAGAGCTCACGTAGATTAACAAGACAGCCTCGCCACCAAATGAGAAGACAGCACTTCCCCCCACCCCCCACAATACACACTTGTCAAAGATCTTGGGAGAGGAAAATAATATATCAATCCAGGGCAAAAGGCAAAATAAACTTTTGCGCCAGAACCTCTGCGGTGCTTTGGTATCGTTCTTCCAGGTCGGCTTTCCGGGACTCCTCCACCGGTGCTCTAGGATGCTCCCACGGAGCAGTTCTGGGGCCCCTGGAGGTTGGCGCAAAGCTCTCCGAGCCATAACCCAGATGCGTCGGGCAGGAGTTAGTTGCAGAGGTTTGATTGGCGAGTCTCCATCACCATGACTCTTCACGTTGGGGCCCCATAAGGCTAGGACTCTTCACTTTGGGTGAAAAGTGTGATAGACAGAATGCATCCTGATTCATATTTATTTTTGTCATTATCTGATGATTTAAAATTCCCAGCTTTCCTCAACTGTCCAAACTGGAAAGACAGCGGGGAGGCGGGCCATGGGGACCTTCCTGGTTCCCATGGCTGCAGCCCGGAGTCTCAGGCTGTTTCCTCTCAACTAGGGTCGATTTTTCTCAGGGTGCCTTTTCCCACCCAGCCAGGATGGGGGCTCCTTTCTTGAGCCAGATGAGCATTCTTCGGGTAAAGAGGACGAAATAACTCGCCGGGCCAACCTGCGAGACTGTTTCCTTTGAATAATTGCCTGGCCGATGTGAAATGCCCTTGGGGAAAATATTTATTAAATGGAAACTATTGTCCCGGGTCCTGAAGGACCTGAGTGTGTTCCAGGCTTATTGGCTTTTGCACCAGCCTCTCCCGGGAGGACAGGCCAGAAATGTGCACAACGCAGTCCGGCTACCAGAAACTGCTGGGCGGAAGGGGGGCAGGAAGGGAGGGCTTTCTTTTCCTTCTGTCTTTCTTTTTTAAAAAATAATTGTAGTGTGTTGTTGAAGGGGAGTACCTACTTCCGCTTCCTATGATTGGAAAGGCTCGGGTGGATGTCTCAGTTTTAGTGCTGTTCTTCACAGGGAATAACAGCTGGACGTCATTCCCATTTTACAGATTGGGAATAATCACACGGAGAAACGGATCTTGGTTTGGATTTCCTTAGACTCAGCTGAAACCCCTGCCTCTCGGAGTAAACTCCCAGCCAGAGAGGCCGCCTTCCACTGGTAAAGCAGATGCACTACCATTGTGTTCCTCTGTCTTCACCTCAGGAGTCTTGCGGCTTTCACTGACAGCTTCTCTTCATTCTGCCTTTCCTCTTCTTCCTGGGCCTTTTATGCGCGCGCGCGCGCGCACACACACACACACACACACACACACACACACACACACCCCTCCGCAGAATTTCTAGAAGCAGAAGTACTTTTTGGCTCACTTCGAAGACGATTTCAAAGTGTAGACGTCAACTCCTGTTTAGTTCTGACATGCTCCCCTCAGGTCTAAGACCTACAGATTCTAATTCTACTGGGAGAAAATAACGAGGTTTGCAGAGTTTAGGGGTTTAGGTTAATGCCTTACAGTGTCTTGACAATTGCTTAATGAGGGATCTGACACAGCTTCTCAGATCCTTCTCCTATTCTTAGCTGGCTTCTGTGCCAATCTATCGACATGCCCTAGAGCAGTTTGAGACCGGAGAGTGCCCTCTTTCAATTCTTCTTAGCTTTTCTTCCTCCTCACATATGTAGATGGTTCTCTTCTCCAACCCTCAAGTCCAGCCCTAAATTGGAACCCGAGAGCCATCCACAATTCAAGAGCTATCCACCACCAGAAGAGAACTTTACACAATGCACGCAGGCTGGAGGGGATTAAGGTTTACTCAAGGCCCCTTACCTGGATGGCAGGATTCTGGGGATCTTCAGCTCCACCTCCCACCCTCGCATTGCTGTGCTGTTCCTCTCCCCAGTAAGCCTAGACCTCATTCCCAGGGCTTATCTCAGAGTCTTGCCACCATAGAGAATAGGCAGAACCAGCAGCTTGGGTCCCAGCTATTTTAGAGTCCTTAGAAGGACCTAAGGCTCTAGTTTCATTAACCAAAACATTTTCCCTTGATTGGGGTCTTCTCATCAGAATTCAGTCTAGGTCATTCAGTATCTTGAAGTTTCCTAAGATTCCTTCTATTCTCAGCACCAAGATGACACTGGGGACATAGTTTAGAAACAGACTGAGAACACAGGCTTGTCCCAAGATTCAGGCTATTAGCCACTCCAATTGAGTAGCTGGGCTGAGCCTAAGAGTTGGTCTCAACACCAGAGCATGCGCAGTGTCCCAGTCCTAGTCTATTGCTGTGTAAGATACCCCAAACTAAGAGGTGTCATCTTCAATTGCCAACCACAAACAAAGGAGAGAGAGAGAGAGAGAGAGAGAGAGAGAGAGAGAGAGAGAGAGAGAAAGAGAGAAAGAGAGAGAGAGCATGAAAGTGAGGCAAAACTATAAGCTCTCAAAGCCCTCCTCCCCAGTGAAGGGCTTGCTCCAGGCAAGCCTGCAGCTCCTAAAGGTTTCACAACCTCCCTCCAGCAGTTACACCACTGGGAACCAAGTGCTCAGATACCAGAGCATAGGACTTGGGGGCATTTCTTGTTTAAACCACCGTACCCCAAAGTGACTTTTTGATGCTTCATAGTGTCTGAATAGTTTGACCTGAGTTCACATATAAGCAGAGATTTTATGACTCACTGGTTGGGTGCAACTCTAATAAGGCTTGCATAGCATCTACACACATCCCTCAGAAAACGGAAGGGGAAGAGGAGGAAAAGAGCTATTGTGTTCATTTTTCATTCAAGGAGCATTGATTTGAACACCATTATTTGCCAGGCATTATTCTAGGTTTCACCAGTGAACAAGATCTACAGAGATCCTTATCCCATGGAGACAAATGCAGCCTGATGGAGAGCCCCTAGGAAGCCAGGGTCCGGCTCCTGGAGGTGATTCCTGGTCCCACAGCCAAGGGCTGCATTATTTCACCTGTGACCTGTCCATGTGGCTTCCTAGATATTTAATGGAGACACCCTGGGTTGGTATTAGAGCTAAATGGCTTTCTATCTAAGAAACCCTTAGATAGAAAGAAGAACATGTTGGGCTTTTAGAAGCTGCCAATAAAAATGTCATTTACATGAGGGATCAACTTTTTGTTCCAGTCTAGGGGGTAGAACCCAGGTCTTTTGCTACAAGGCAGACACTCTACCACTGGGAGACCACTCCTGCCCTGGGACTTAACATCTGATAGTGCTCTGAAATGTTAGGAAATGAATTGGCCATGAGAAGGGGTATAGGAGGAGGATGGGAAGGTTCACACTGAACTGTCAAGGTCCAGAAAACAAGGTAGAAGCTGACTTGTGGAGAAAGAAGGTGCAGGTAAGGGGTCATGGCAGACAAGAGGGGCTGGAAATGTCACTGCTTGGAGAATGTCCATTGAAGGCACATGGGCTTTTAAGGAGTCAGTGAGGCTGAAGCAATGACTTTGGGAGAAGTTGACCATACCCATGTTTTGGGACTTGTATTTCCCATGCAGAGTTTGGGTTTTATTATGAGTTTACTAGGAAGTCATCAGAATAAAACACACCACAAATATTCAACAATAGCCCCTAACAATTACCCACATACCCACAAAAGTATAAGCAAGTGTACTTATGATACAACCTCATTTCCAATATACCAGAAACTTTATATTTGGATCAGCCTTGGGGTCAGCTGTCTATTCATCTCTTGAAGGGAAGGGCATTCTGGACTCTGCATGTTTTCCTTTCTCTCTCAAAACCTACGACTAAAATAAGGGATCTTCACAGCTGTTCACAAGTACAAACCATGCATTCATGGCCAGTGTGTATCATCAGACTTTTCTGACATCCCAGTAGAGTTCTGCTTCCCCGAGGAAAGCCCAGGAACTTAAAGTCGATCCTTTCCGGGAAACTGAGTTAGAATTGCCTATCCTGTGTGCATGCAGTAAGCCCTTTGCCCACTGTCTAGCTCCACAGATCAAATTTCTTGTTTCTATGAATAGAAGACCAAAGAGCATCTACATAGGATGCCTCTGCTTTGGGTGTTACTGCACTCAGGGGTCTTCAGAGGTCTTAGCTTCGAAGCTCATCTTTCTTATGATGAGGCCTTGATTAGCTTTTTATCATAGACAATACTCTTCAACTCTGTTTGTCTAATTCAATTGGCCAAGTCATTGGAGCATACATTTTCTTGCCAGTTTTATCATAAATTACTCACTGCAGAGGATAAAAACAAAATCTGGCAACAAGCCTTGGTCAAGGATCAGAACAGTTCTCCTCTATGGTACCTGCCTTGGCCTCCAGTCTGAACAGCTGGGAATGGTAGAGCAATTAGCAGTTCTAATGGGTACTGTGTTCAATATATTTATTTCATGTTCCTGTTTTTTTTATAATTAATTGCACTTTTAGTTGTTCTGAAGAAAGCTGCTTAATAATTTATTTAATAAAAAGTTATTAACTATTTGCTGAGTGAACTAATGGCTAAATAGAAAAAATTGTAAAAAAAAATATTGAAACTTGAGTCCTAAGTTTACCAAGGTTTCTGTGAGATGCTAGGCAGATTGCTAAGCTTTCTAGTCTTACCCTTTTAATCTACAAGATGAGGATAAAGGAAGATACCACTCTGGTTACCTTCCAGTCTATAAATTTATTATGTATTGCTATGTGGCAATCACTTAAAATTTTAATGTTTCTTGCTTCATATGGTGTACAAAGGTGAGGGATTCAGGAGCCACTTAACTGAGGAATTCTGACATGGTCTCTTTTTTATTTTTATTTTTTTAAAAACTTTATATATTTATTTATTTGCCTTGGTGTTTGCCTGGAACTGGAACTACAGACAGTTGTTAGCTGCCATGTGGGTGCTGGGAATCCCCGGGTCCTCTGGAAGAGCAGACGGTGCTCCTAACTGCTGAGCCATCTCTCCAGCCCCCTGACGTGGTCTCTTAAGAGGGAAGAACCAGTGTCACCTAATTGCAGTCTCCTATGGACTTGAATGAGTTGGGTGTCAACGTCTAAACTTATTCATGTGACCTGCCTTTAAAGATGGCTCATTCCTTGGTGACTTTGAGTAATTAAGACAGAAGCCTAGCACACTGTGGGAGAGGACAGCTCCAGGCTGTTAACATCACAAGATCTTGGAAGAGTGTGGAAAAAGGACAAGTCAAGTGTGTTGATTTCTCAAGGAGGAGTCACTGTGGGCCTCCCCTGGAGAAGAACCTGGAGAAGAAGGTAGCATTTCCATAGCTCAAGTCACACTTGCTGATTTTTGCTTCTTCCTGACATGATCAGTGGCAGCACTTAGAAAAACTGTGCAGAAAACTGTTGTAGAAGATTTCTGACCCTGTTTGGACCAGAGGTTTGGACCTAGCCGGAGGCAGCTTTTATTCTCCAAAGAAATGAATCAGATGCTTATATTAATTTCATACTGTTTGGCTCATGTCTCAAGCACATTACTAGCTAGTTCTTTCATCTTAATTCAACCCATTTCTAGTAATCTACCTGCCACATGACCCCGCCCGTGGCTCACCTGGATTCCTTACATGGCTCTTCTTCAGGGGGTTGGGCAGAGACTGACTAACTCCACCCTCCTCCTACCTGTCTCTCCTCTGATACTCCACCCACTTTTATAGTGCTCCACATAGGCCAAATCAGTTACTTTATTTACAGCATACAGAGAACATTTCCACCACAGAAAACACCACTTAGGACTCTGACTGCCCCCACTCTGTCTTCTGGCTGTCTTCCACACCCTCCTTAAGTAGTTTTTGGTAGTGTTTGCTGCTGAGTTAACAAGTGCTTGTGTTGTTACACCTTTGCAGGTGTTCACAGTTGGGCATTACATTGTTTACTGACTACTTTCTTTTTTCTGCTTTCTATTCCTGGCTGCTTCTCCACTGGATTCCCTGCTGTGAATTCTCCCCATAGTGTCTTATGGTTTCCTATAAGGTCAGTGTCTTAGCCAGTCAGGCAATGATGTAACAAAATACTAGGGGCCAGGAAACTTGTAATTAACCACATCTTATATCTCATAGTTCTGGAGGCTGGGAAGTCTAATATCAAGATGTTGACATTTGTAGATGATCTTCTAGTAAAATCCTAATACAACATTGACATCATAAAGAGAGATCTGGAAGAAGAGAAAGAGGTGGAGAGAGAAAAAGAGAGAGATAGATGATAGACAGATAGATGGTCAAACTTAGTGTTTTTTAATAGTCTTTTCTTATTCTCAAGAGGAATATGTTCCAAGATCCTTCAATGAATACTGAGAAACTGAGGATTCTGCATATATTTATGTTTCCTATACACACACACTTATAATAAAGCTTATTTGAAAATTAGGTACAATAAGATAACAATAATAAACAATGCTGAAACAGAAAATTTATTAATAGAAGACTAAAACAGACATTAAGTAAGTCTCTTAACTAAGAAGATTCTTGCTGAGCTTGGTGGTAAATGCATTTAATCTTATGCACCTGGGAGGCAGAGTCAGGTGGATCTCTAGGCTCCAGCACAGCCAGGGCTCCATAGAGAAAGCCTGTCTTGAAAAAGAAGGAGAAAGAAGATTCCTGGTTGGTGTGTGTGTGTGAATGCACACACTAGGGGGGGGGGAGGAAAGGGGTGGTGGACAACTCTGGACAAAGAAACTATTCATGGTGTTGGGCAGATTGAGATGTCATCATAACAGTCACAATGAGGAACATAAATTTGTCAAAACTGAGGGAACTACAAGTTCCCAGGCAATGTCTTTGGAGCATGAATAACTGTAGGTGACCAAAACCATGAAAAACGGGACTATGGTTACAGGAATACTGCTGGTATAATGAACCCACTCTCAATACCAGCATGAATCCATGAGGGCTTTGCTCTGCTGGCCCAATCACTTTTTAGTAGCTCTACTTCTTAGAGGGCTAAAGTAAGGAAGTAGGGGAAGCGGAGAGGTTATAGAGGCGTGTGCTACTGCCATCTGACTCTTACAAGGGATCTAGCAATCTGAATTCAAGTCATCCGCTAGCATGCCAAGGGCTTCAGACACCTCTCTTTCAGCCCAGTACATGTTTCTTTATTCCTATTCTTACTAATCACAAAAGAACAGCCGTGTCTAAAGTAGTCCTGCCAATGAGCGGGGAAGGTCCATGTTTCCTATGGTTATTGGAGAGAACATGAGATTGCCTGGGGCACGAGTTTAATTATGATCCAAACCAGGCAAGCTTGACTGTCTACCCAGCAAAGGCCTACCAGGGGGAACTGATGGAGGAGCTGGAATGAAAAAGAGGGATCTGACTTTACTGTTCTCCTTCACAGGAATTTAAATTGGATTAGTGAGGCAAGTCTGAAATTTGAGAACAATTTGCAATAGAAATTGGAGAGCAGACACCGTAGTAGGTACCAGCTACAGGTCTAACCCCCTTCTGCTCTCTGTGTTCCAGTGCGTGTGTAGACACTGTGCATGTGTTACTTTGATCTATAACAAGCTTAGGAAGTTAAGAGTTTCCATTTTTTCTCTGTCTGAAGACAAGAGAAATGTGGAGACAGGACATGCCTTAAAAGTGATCAAGAGACCTGTAGAGCAGGATTGCACTCAGGTGTCGGTCCCCCTTGCTGTCCTGGCTACACTGTGTAGATAACCCTGTGTGAAGGTGGGTGGTACCAAAGCTGGACAGGAAGCAGAGAAGAGACCCTCACAGAAGGCTGCCTTGAGCAGGAGTCCTAGACCTTCTTTCTTCATGAACATAGAGAAGGATCATCTAGGCTGAAGGAGGGGAGGGGGTATTTCAGGTGGGAATGTGGGGGAACTGTAAAGATGGGAAAAGACACAAAAACAGAAAAAAGATAAATGGTGAGATAAACCAGACCCAGTGACTCTGAATGCCAGAATGAAGGACAATATGCCAGACACAACCAAAATAGTGTGTTTGGATATGAGGGCTGAGATTGCAAATGAGATAGATAACATCCATGGAGATTTATATAAATAGGTGGAAACGGGAAGAAAATGAAACCAATTAGTACGCTTTAACTGTCCTTACTTATTCTGAGTAACAATTACTGTTGATACAATATTTTCCTTAATAAATCTTCCCAAATTTAAAACTTTTTTTTTTTTTTTCCAGAAAGAGGAGTCTGGCCTGTTGATGAGGACTTATTTTTGGCAGCTGTTATAGTTTTAACCAGTTATATCTTTCAGCATTTTTTGGCTACAACTATTTTTAGGTTTGTTCTTAGGCTACTGGAATGAGTTGCTTCTTACATTTGCCTATGTTCAAAAATGAAATCTGTAGGATAAATTTAGTAGTGATTAGCCTGGACTATAAATCAGGGCAGTCTGTTCATATTTTATGGATTATACTTCCTTACATTGGGAAGTTTTTTTCTTTTCCTTTTTAAAAAATGAATTTTCATAGCAGACATGAGATACTCTTAGAAAGAAATCACCCTGGAATGGCTCAGTTTTTTATGCACATACATGCCTCTGGGCCAGGATCGAAACTTAAGCCTGTGTACTTAAGCCCGCTCTAGCCCACTATAAGACTGAAACACTCGTCTAAGGGTGTCTGAAAGGAGGTCAGTCTTACTCTACAGGAAAAGGCGACTTTGGGTTGGGTAAGCAGGTCAAATCCCTAGCAATTTTTTTTTTTTTGGTGGTTTCAGTGTATGGCATAGAATTCATCTCTCATTTGTGATTCTTCAGCTTACTAACACGAAGCCTGAGACTCCCAGTGCTGGTTGCCCAGTCAAGTCATTTCCTCTATACTTCCCTGTTATTTGGTGGTCACATTGTTTTTTCTCACTTTCTGGAGTTGCTTGATGAGAGTAATGCTAGTCATTAATTTGAAAGCAGGAGAATGATTCAATCTGGCCAGTGAGAACTCTGCTCAAGGCCGGGGGTCTGGGGAATGGTTTTCTTGATGTAGCAGAGATGCTCAAGAAGATCACATCAAGCTATTCCATTTGGGGGTGTTCTTGTCAGCATGTCACCTCCACTCTACCACTGCCGTGAGGTGACAATGAGATGAGGGTGGGTGTCTTAGAAGAGACTCCATGACCACAGCAACTCTTATAAAGAAAACATTGGAGGGTGGCTAGCTTAGTCCGTTATGATCATGAAGGGGAGCGTGGCAGTGTACAGGCAGACATGGCGCTGGAGCTGAGAGTGCTACACTTCGTAGGCAACAGGAAGTTGACTCCCTGTAACACTGAGTGAGGCTTGAGAAGAGAGATCTCAAAGCCCACCCCATAATGACACACTTTCTCCAACAAGACTCCTCCTACTCCATAAGGCCACACCTCCTAATAATGCCACTCCTTCTAGGGAGTGTTTTCTTTCAAGCCACCACGGTGGGGAATAGCCAAAGAGGGAAAATTTAGCTTCTTGACGGCTCTTTAGAGTTAGCAAATTAACCAGTTTTGAAGCCAAACTTAGAAATTCCCCTTTGTGTTAGAGAACTCATTTTTTTACATCACTTAAGAAATTTCTGGGTGGTTTTCTTTTGAGGTAGACAAATTCTGCAATAATGAAGCCAACATTCCCATCTTTCCTGCCCAAAGTTTTTTGTCTGATATTGGTCATAGCTAGGTTTATACAACATGGCTTTGCTTGCACATGTAAAAGCAGAAGCCCTTTTGGTATGCACATCTAAGTTTTCTTATGGATTTTCTGCTAGGCTACACTATATCTTCACATACTTGAACATGGTAAAATTGTAATTATTTTTGCTGAGCAGTTTATTTGGGTTGGCGTTTGCTTGTTGCATGGTAGCAAATCAGAAGGAATAGAAATGCCTTTGTTTAGTTCTGTTCCATAACGATGTTGAGACAGCAGATACTGCTCTGCCTTTTCAGCTCTTACCTCCAATGGGGCTGGAACTGTACCTCCCCAATACTCTGCTGGGGCTCTAGGACTGAGACTGTTGGAGGTCCTGCAGGCTTCCTAAGCCATGCCACAGTCTTCCCCTCACTGTTGCTCTGACACCTTTCAGTGTAGCTTCATAAAGCATCCGCTAGAATCTAGCTAGCCCACTGGGAGATATCTCTTTACATCTTTTCACACCCAAACTTGGTCAAATCCCACCACTCTCATTGGGGCAAAAGCTGACTGAGCAGATTCTCCGGGCCTCATCTTTTACCCCCTTCTCTTTGCAAACTTTACTTGGATTTTGCATCTCAGGGGCTGAGCTTATCCCTGGGATAATTTTGGCACAGCTGGTACAGTTCCAGGTATCTCACCTGGAAAGCCTTTGCCTTGGGAATCTTCTCTGTATTTCCAGCCCCATTCCTCATTGTTGTGAACTAGCAAAGGCAGTTGAGCCTTCCTGTGGTGACATATATTTCATAAAATTAGTCTGGAATATCAGAGAGTCAACCACAGAGAAAAGTCACAAAGGTCAGGGAGGGGTGACCCACACCTTAAATCCTAGCTTTAGGAATGTGGAAAGAGGAAATTAAGAAAGCTGGGTTGAGAAAGATAAGAGGTTTTTCAGCTTTCCCGGACACTTCCTTGGTGAGCTGAGGAGAGAAAGGTGGATTTCGTAGAGTGGTAGGTGAGAGGTGGCTGTGGTTTGTTTCTCTATCTCTCTAATATTCTAGATTTTCTTCAATATCTGGCTCTGGGTTTTCATTATATACCAAATAGAATTCATGCAACACTTTCCTGATTGCAAATTCTCCACTTTCCCTCCAAACAGCAGTACTTTGCATTGAGTGCTGCTCAGGGACTTGAGACTGGTAACTAAATAGATGTCTATGGGCTGTCAAGACTTGCCTTGTGCTCTGAACTCTTTCTCAAATCACAGTCTTCTGTGTGTAGTGGGTGTTTCCAAACAGGTGACTGGACCCGGTTCTTTATTTCCTGCCATCTGAAACACTAGTTGCTTCGCTACCACACTGCATCTCCACACTTTTTCCTTCTCTCCTTCAGCAGGGAGTGACATGGTCATCTTTCCTCTCTGTCTTTACCCATATGTTGCCAACCATAAGCCACATTTCATCATTTTTAATTACCACTTACTTATCCTCCTTGCTGCTTTCTCTTCTAAGGCTCTTATCAAGTGATACTCATGCCTTGTTTCTAGCCATTCTGTACAATGGCCAGATGCCTATTTAAACACCAGACTCAGCACTTGTTCATTGTGCTAACATTGTCTCTTAACATGGATAAGGTGTCCATTGCTTGCTTGGCTCACAGAGCAATATCCAACTGGTTTTTGTCAGTGCCTCCTTGGTTAGAGGAGAGACTTTTATTTCTATAAACCTGGCCCTCATCCTGTAATATACATGGTTGTCAGATACTGTTTAAGCATGCTAGAAGTAGACTCTGGGTAAATAGGCCTCTTTTGTTCCAGACTTCAGCATGTTTATTTAAAATACCTCTGTTTAGGGGCAAACCAAACCCTTAACTCACACTGACTGAGAAAGAAAAACCACAAACAGGTAAAAATATTAAAAACATTGTAACCTTGAGAAAAGATAAAAGAACAACCATTTTATCATAGGCTCCTATTTTTCATGTAGAATAAGATACCTATAGTCACAGTGAAAAGCTGGATGCCCTTCCATGGAGAAGGCACGTTGCTTGGGATTCTTATAGTCAGGAAAACCAGCATGCTGTTCTCAGCAGGGCTCCCTAGTTATTCCTGCTGGATGCTGTGCCTGATTGGACTATGTTCTGCCCTTGATCTGCTGCTTCTGTCTCTCTGATTGTTTTTCACTCTTCTACTTTTGCATGGTATGTGCTTAATAACCCCCTCATCAGAGACAGAAAGCATGGCTCTCGTGGATCATGCTCTACAAGGGATTGTTCTTCCCTAGGCATTAGGATGTTAGCTGGGCTTTCTTTTGGTAAGTGGTAGGCCAGTTGGGTGGATAGCAGGCCAGAAAGGGACCCGGCATGATTTAACATGCTCCTAATCCCTGGTTGTGGAGACTGGTTGCCCAACAATTTCCCCCATAATATAACTGAATTTCACCACCTTCCCAAGTGTCTTATTCCACTTTCTCCTCCCTTTTCTTCCTCAGATCTAACCTTGACTTAGATGACATAAAAACCTCTCTGGACAAAAAAAAAAAGTCATCCGATCATGACTCTTTTGAACTTGATTGCCCAAAGAGAACAACTGTGACAACCTAATGACTAGGAAACAGGAAAAGGACTAAGGACACTTGCGAGAGGCCGGCGAGGGGACAACAGCCTGAAGTGCAGTGACAGTCACTCAGGGGAATAGTCTTGCTCTGAAGAGTCAATATTAGTTCCCTAGGTCATAAAACAGAAAATACTGCCTTCCCTGGAGGCTAATATGAAAATAAAAGGAACCAGCCTTCCAGCAACAGACTTGTCTTGGGACAGAGAATGATTTGAAAGTAAGTATTGCTATCCTTGTGGCTTCTCTTTCTTCCTATAGACTCCTAACTCCTGCCCTGAAGGTATGCATCCTTAATCTGGACATTCCATTGTCCAGACCCAAGTCACATCCCACTCAGGCTATAAAGGAGGTTGAAAATTTCAGCCTTTGTTTAAGCAGATATGTGATGCTCCAAGTACTTTGTTTAAGCAGATATGTGATGCTCCAAGCACTTTGTAGCTGTGGATGAAGATATGCTGTCAAGGGGAATCCAGCATTCTCTGGGAAACCATCATGGAAACTTTCTTCCTGGAGCTCACACATGTTTATAAGAACATGCAAGACCTGGATAGAATTCTAGGGGTTTCTGTGAGTGTTTCCAGAGAAAACTGACAGGGACGAAAGACCCCTTTTAGTGTATGTGGCATCATCCCATGGGCCTGGAGGCTCAGACAGAATGAAAGGGAAAGAGGATGAAGGCCAGCTGAGTGTTGGCATTCCTTTGCTCTCTGCTTCCTGGCTTACCATAATGTGACCTATCCAGCTCTGTCTTACCCCCTTTCCACAGCCATGATGGAATGAAGCTTCTGAAATAAGCCTCAAGTAGATCTATTTTCATTTAAAATGTATGCATGTATGTATATGTTATATGTATAAAAGATATATTTCATTTTATTAAAATATTTTTTCCACATAATATATTCTGATTATGGTGTCCCTTTCTTTACTCTCCCTAGATCATTCTCACCTCTTCGTTGGGATCCACCCCTTTCTGTCTCACATTAGAAAAAAGGGAGGCTTGTAAGGGATAATAATAAAATATAACATGATAAAATATAGTAAGTTAAAACAAAAATTATCACATTGGATTTGGACAAGACAAACAGAAGAAAAAGGACCAAAGAGAAGGAACAAAATCAGAGATACAGTAGTTCTCCACTTGGGGATCCCATAGAAACACTACAGTGAAAGCCATAGTGCTTTTGCAGAGGACCTGCTGAGACCTGTGCAGGCCTTGTGGATGCTGCCTCAGTCTCTGTTTTGCACATGTTGGTTTAGAGGGCTTTGTTATTTTGGTGTCCTCCATCCCCTCTGGCTCTTACACTTTTTATGCTTCTCTTCTAAGGGGTTCTTTGAACCCTAAGGCATTTGATGGAGATACCATTTGGGGCTGAGTGTTCCAAGGTCTCTCATTCTCTACATAGTGTCTGACTGTGGGTCTCTGTATTTGTTCCCATGTTAGCTTCTTTAACACTGGCTGAGCAAGACATTGATTTCTTGCTTCATTTTTACTTATTTATTTATCAAAGAACAGTAGTATTTATTTTTAACCCTAACCCTGGTCACCAAAGCAGTATCAGGTATGGGTTGCATCTCATGAAGTGGTCCTTAAGTTAGACTAGTCAGATGAGATAAGATAACCAACCATTAAGTTATTGGTCGGTTGCTCCCACAAGCTTTGAGCCATCATTTCAGTGGCATATCTTACAGGAAGGACACTACTGAATCAAAGGGTTTGTGGCCAGCTTGGTGTTAGCTTTTTATTAGTGTGCATAGTACCTTTCTGTACCAAAAATGGTAGAACATGGGTGTGAAAGCTCTATATAAGCACCAGCTTGACTTTTTATGTTCAATGAGTTGTGTAGATGTTTACATCAGCATTGTGGCCTTGCTTCAGTTTGTGGAGAGCAACCTAACTTAGATGTTCCTCAACAAGAGAATGAATAAAGAGTTTACTCAACTGTTAACAAATGATATGAAATTTTCAGGTAAGTGGATGGAACTAGAAATAAAAATCATCCTGAGTGAGGTATCTCAGATCCAGAAAGACAAGTATGGTATGTATTTATTTCTATGTGGACAGTAGCTGTTACATCAATGATAACCAAGCTACAATCCATACAGCATAGAGGGTAAGTGCAGAATAAGGGACTAGATGGAACACGTAGACCCTGTTGGGAAAGAGAAATAGAATAGAGAATTATGGATGGGTTGGGGGTTGGAATGGGAAGATCAAATGGGGTACAGGAGGGGGAAGAGGATAAAAGAGGAAATATGGGGAGAGACAGCTAAAATTAAGGCCGTTAAAGGGGTACTATGAAAACGTAATACAGTAGAAGCTTCCTAAAATACATACATATATGAAGGTGATATAAATGAAATTGCCAAATAATGGAGGAGACAGAGCCCCAACTGGCTGTTTCTTATCACCAAATCAAGCATCCAGTAACAGCATCAGGCTACATCTAATTGAGTTGTTGGCAAAAGGGGTCCCATAAGAATTGTCAAACAGCACAGGTGACTGCAGAGACAATGCATTGTGGTGATATATTGTATATCTAATAAAGTTTTCCTGAAAAGTAATAGAAAATAACCAATGCACTCCTTCATGGATCGCAGCATATATGACCTCATTCCTGTGCCTTGATAACAAAACCCACCTTTTATTTTATAAGCTGTAAGTGGCAAATACAGGTTCCTTTGCATTCTTGGTTGAGCATGTCACTTGGCTGTGGAAATGAGACCATAAGAGAATACCTACCAAGGGCTTCTGAATAAGCTTCCTCTTCTTGAGCTTTTATTGTGTTACAGAACCATATTCCCTAATTAGCTGCCTGTATCTGTGTATTTTGCCTTAGGTTCTACATGAAGAAAAATCCAGACTAGGGAGTTTGGGGGGGTATTCTCCCCCAGAGTCTTCTATTTTCTTTTTCTTCTTATTTTATGGGAACGAGTTATGTGGAACAACAATGGCCAATTTGTGACCATCAGAGAAAATAAGGAGAATCATTTCAAAGCCAAACTAGAGCCCTTACATCAGCAAGCTATTGGGCCAATTTTGCTGTAATCATCTACCTCAGGCATTCTATTGTGTGAGAAAAATAAACAGGCTTGTCTAACCTTGTTTTAGCTGGCTATCATAGAATTTGCAGTTGAACATAATTGACAACCTAACATCCACAAATTTGTCTTGTTTTAGATGACTAAAAAAATGCTGTCATATATATTCACCATGTTTTTTCAAATTATGTTAGTGTCTTAGGGTTTCTATTACTGTGAAGAGACACTGTGATATAACAACTCTTATAATGAATGCATTTATTTGGGGTGGCTCATTTACATTTCCGAGGCTTAGTTCATTATTGTCATAGCAGAAAGCAAGGCAGTATGTAGACATGGTACTGGAGAAGGAACTGAGAGTCCTTACATATTTAGCCACAGGCAATAGGACTTGGCCTGAGACACTGGGCATGGGCTTGAGCATATATGAGACCTCAAAGTCCCCCACCCTCCACTCCCTGTGACACACTTCCTCCAACAAAGCCACACCTCCCAATAGTACTCCTACGAGCTTATAGCAGCCAATTACATTCAAACCACCACATTCCACTCTTTGGTCCTTCTAAGCTTGTAAAAATATCACCATACAACAAGAATTTAGCCCAGCTTCAAAAATTCCCATAGTTGTTCACAGTCTCACCAGTGTTTTAAATCCAAAGTTCAAAGTCTCTTTTGAAATTCATGTAATCTTTTAACTGTAATCTCCTATTAAAAAAATAAAAACATCACCTATTTCCAACATCCAATGGCACCTGATATACATTACCATTCTAAAATGTAGGGAAGGGAGCATGGTAAGGAAATACTGAACCAAAGCAAGACCAAAACCAGCTGGTCAAACTCCACGTCTGATGTCAAAATGCTCTTCAGGTCTCCAGCTCCTTTCAGCTTTGTTAGCTGCAACAACACTATTTTTGGGCTGGTTCCACTGCCTGTTAGCAGCTCTCCTCAGCAGGTATCCCATAGTTCTGGCATTTTCAACATCTTGGGGTCTTAGAGGCAATCCAGGCTTCACCTTCACAGCTTCACACAATGGCATTTCCAGACCTCCATTCAGGGACACCCCTGACACAAGCCTGGCTTCAGCATGGCCCCTTTCTTCAAGTTTTAAATCCAGAACCACATGGCCAAAGCTTCCAAGTTCTGCTGTTTTCTAGGGCTGGAACATGGCTCTCTTATTCAACTACATCCTCACTAGCTTTCTGTTTTTGATGGTTTCCTTCACTGCCTAAACTTGACTGACCTGGAACTTGGTCTGTAGATCAGGCTGGCCTCAAACTCGAGATCCATCAGCCTCTGTTTTGAGTACTGGGATTAAAGGTGAGCCTCACCACACCTGCCTCTAAGATTTTCTTTAATTCCTTTTCACAAGTTGGAAACTTCGCTGGGTGAGATTTTGCCCTGAGGTCACCACTCCCTTTCTTAATCTGTTTATTTCCTTTAATAAAGGATTTAGCTCCATTCCACTTCCTGATGCTCCTTTGCTCCTCAAATTGTACATTTTATAATTTGTCTTTCTCAGCTTGTTTCTTTTTATTATAAATCTATATAAGCATAAACATTAGTAACTGAATGACAGAGTCTATATATACTAGGTTGTTCTGAGATTTCCTCTGCCAAGGGAATTAATCCAAAGCTCTTCACTTTAGCCTCAGGCAGACTCTTCAGACAAGAGCAAAATCCAGCCACATTCTTTATCAAAACGTCACAAGAATGGTCTCTAGGACATATAATATTATCCTCTGAAACCAGACACTCACAGTTCATCAAATCACATTCAGCACCCCTGTCTTTCATGCTCCTATTTGGATGGCCCATTGAGCAGCACTTAAGGTGTTCATCTGCTTTTCTAATCCACAGTCCTAAGGTCCATATTCCTTGAAAGGAAAGCATGGTCAGGCCTATTACAGCACTACCTCAGTTCCTGGCACCAATTTCTGTCTTAATTAAATTAGGGTTTCTATCGCAGACACTATGACCACAGCAACTGTTATTAAGGAAAGCATTTAGTTGGGGTGGCTCATTTACAGTTCAGAGGTTTAGTTCATTATCATGGCAGGAAGCAAGGCAGCATGAAGGCAGACGTGGTGCTGGGGAAACAGCTGAGAGTTTTACATTTTGACCCACAGGCAACAGGAAGTGGTCTGAGACATATTGTGGCTTGAGCATATATGAGACCTCAAAGCCCATCGTCACAGTTAAACACTTCCTGCAACAAGGCCATACCTACTTCATTAAAGCTACACCTTCTAATAGTGCCACTCCCTATGAGCTTATGGGGCCAATTACATTCAAACCACCTCAGTTTGTAAAGTAAAAATCCACTTAAAAAGGTATAGTGGAACTTAATCCAATATGCATTCCTCTTCTCTGTGTAACAAAGCCCCATCTGCTCCCAGGCATGAAGCCCTTTCCTCTGTAGTCACATGGCTTTGGGGAATGCCAACTCTATTCTCCCCTCCAGAAATAAGCTTGTCCTAACCCTGATCTCTGTTCATGGCAAGTTATAGCTTCTCAATATATATCCCAACATAAAGAGTCCTGGCACTGCGTGATGTTAGGGAATCCTTGTCTTACTAAGAGTTAGGACTGGTGATTCTAGAACACATTTAAAGCCTAATATCCCTTCTTTTCTTTGGATATTTTGTGATTAGTGTTGAAATTTTTAACCATATGATGAACACAAGTGTCAAGTGAACATGTTTCCAAACCTTAACAATAGGCTTTTTGGGTAAATGGACTATTGATTATTGATTACATAGTATGACTGTCCAAGTCATAGCAGCACATGATTAAGCAAAACTCTTACCACCATGACAAAAGACTGAAGTCTTCTACAGGTTACCATCATCACTCAATAGCACTATGTTTTTCTAAGGATATTTAAGATGTTACCACTTGCAATCATGACTCAATCCATGATTTGTGATAAAGTAAATAGATGCCACAAAATAATAAAATCATCCAACCATAGAAAATCCTTCAAATTACAATATTTAAAAAATAATTCCAGATATTTATTTTATTTATATTTATATATCATGTGTGTATGTTGGTGATGGTGGAGGTTACAAGAGGGATTATGATCTCCCTTCCAAACCCACAGCTTGAATTACAGGCAATTCTGAGCTACCTGATGTAGGGAATTAAACTTGGGTCCTTTGGAATAACAGCAGGTGCTCTTACCACTGACCTATCTTTCTAGCCTTAGCTTTTCAATTATAAGGAGGTAGAAATCTATGCAGTTACTTAGGGCCAACATGCCTGGTTGCCATATGATTCAAGAGCACAAGAATAAGAGTGGGAAGCTGTGTATCTGTCTGAGGAGGCAGCAAAGCCATCCTGCAGCAAGTCACTTAAGAAGACTCAGAAGATGCATTCTCCAGGAGATCAACCAGGGATGGACCTGGAGAACAAGGGACAGTGATGTGCTGGTGATAGATGATGCTTAAACGACTGTGAGGCCAGAACAAAGACAGGATGTACTCCTGTCACGTAGAGCGGAAGTTCCATAATACAAGCCAAGTTTTCTTCTGTGGGGAAGTAAAAAAGAGAGATTTATATGGCAAGTTTTTCATATTTAAATTTTAAAGTATAAATCTTCAGAGAAATGCAAATTAAAATCACAGAGAGCTATCACCTCACATCCATTAGGATGGCTATTAAAAGATAACAGATAACCATCAGCAAGGATGCACATAAAAGAGATCCTGCATGCACTAGTGATTGGGTTATAAGTTACCACATTGTAGAAAACAGGATGGAGGCTCCTCAAAAAACTTAAACAAACAATATATATTTATGTGAAAGTATCCTTATGTACAATAAATATAAACAACACTTTAAAAAGAAATAAATTTTAAAATAAATAAAATATAACTAACATTGGATCCAATAATCTCCACATTTTGAAGAGCTGTCTGCACTTTCAAGGGTAATATAGCGGTATTTACAGCAGACTAGATATAGAATCAACTTATGTATCAGTGGATGAGTAAATAAAACTGTGGTAGTCACAGTACTGCGAAGACAGGAATGGGAGGACCTCTGTGGCTGCCAGACTAGCCTAACTGGTGAGCTTTAGGCCAATGAAGGATCCTCTCTCTCTCTCTCTCTCTCTCTCTCTCTCTCTCTCTCTCTCTTTCTCTTTAATATTTATTTTTATTTTATGTGAATTGGTGTTTTGTCTGCATGTATAACTGTGTAAGGGTGTCAGATCTTGGAGTTAGCTGCCATGAGGATGCTGGGAATCGAACTCAGGTCCTCTGGAAGAACAGTCAGTGCTCCTAACCACTGAGCCATCTCTCCAGCCCCAGGACCCTCTCTCAAAAGAGATAGATAGTTGAGGGGGACGCTAAGCTTGTCCTCATGCACATGATCACACCTGCACATGTGTACATGCATACACACATGAAAAGAAATATCCCATAATAATTTACAACATGGATAAACACGGGGGATATCATGTTAAATAAAATTAGATACAGAAATATAAACACAGCATAATTATACTCCTATATAAAATTTAAAACAAAATTTGAACTCCCAGTAATACAATAGCTAGGGCTTGCTGGGGCAGTGGAGCTTGGGAAAATGTTAGTCAAAGGATACAAGTTTTCAGTTAGGTGCGGGGTAAGTTCAACAGATCCAGTGAATGACACAGTGAATATATGTACCTAATGGCAAAAACATCTTTTGAGACAGGGTCTTACATAGTCTTAGATATCCTCAAACTCAGTATGTAGCTGAGGATGACCTTGAACTTCTGATCTGGCATTACAGACATGTAACATGAGGCTTGGCTGAAGCTTTCTTTTTATCTTCAATTCTTAATATTCTATGTGCTCATTTCACATTTACTGAGGACATTATGAGAAACATAACTTGTTAATTGTGGACTGTGAGGAACTGGGATCAGATCCAGAGCTCCTAGTATGCTGTATAAGTGCTGCAACTTCAGTCCCCTAATAACAATCCAACATGTTCTTAAATATTGTCAGCGTTGTTACTGATTTTACATGTCTTATAAACCAAAATAACAACTGTGAAGTGATGCTTATGCTCATGCACTTAAGTTCTCTCTTCTACAATGCATACATATTTCCAAACACATCTGTGATAAATAGATGTAGTCTTTTATTTTTAAGATTACAATTACATCATCTCTTTCCTCCCTCTCTCTAAGACCTCCCATATATCCTTCCCTGCTCTTTTCTAGTCCAAGTCTTCTTTTTTTTCCATTAATTGTAAGTACATATAATTTTATTTGCCTATAAAAGCGTATAAATTAAAGTATAACATTAGATTTTCCCTAATCTGTAGTCCTAGGCCCAAGGTCCAGATCCACAGTCTCTTAGTTGCAAAGAGTCATAAGAAGCTTATATTAATTACAAGCTGTTGGCCTATGGCTCAGGAGTATTACTTTATAACTCTTACTCTGAAACTAGCCCCTGATTCTTATCTTGTTTAGTCACGTGGCTTGGTGTAGAGCAGCATTCTCATGTGTCTGGTGGCATGTCTGTCTCTCCTCTTCCTCTTCCCAGAGTTTTCTTAGTTCGGTACCCTTGTCCCTACTTCTTATCTGCCTTCTGACCAATCAGCGTTTAAACCTATAGGAGTGACAACCATTTACAATGTGCAAGGGCAGAATCCCACAGCACCAATCTTTAAATGTATGTACATATCTTCGCTTGATAGAGCATAAAACATTAGTTATTTTTTAAAGTTTTAATGTACTTGAAATATAAACAAGTTAATATTTTCATGTTATTGCCATGCTTTTAAAACTATTTTCTTGTCTTTTTTTTTTTTTTACGTAATTTTTTTCCCATAATTGTACTGTGTCATATATAGAAAGTGCTGCCCTGGAGCACAATGAGAGTTTGAGTAAGAATTTCATTTTCATTTGTAAAATACTGAAATCCAAAAAAAGGAGGCTAAATATGTGGAAGAGGTGACAGTAATGAAAGGTGCAAAGAAAATTCTCTATGCAAATTTGAAATATAGTTTTTCATTAAATCAGCATACTGAAGGCAAGTTACTAATCCATAAAGAACAACTATAAAGCTAGGCTTCCTATTTCAGGGTAGGTGTGATGGCCCGGCTCCCTGAGGTGTGCCTGTGCACACCAACTATAAGGAAGATTACTAACTCCCATGAGTGATGTATTCTGAAAACAATTCAGAAAACTTACTGAAAGAGAAGCTTACAAAGCTAACTATTGCTCTTTTAAGCACACAATTTTAGGTTATTATACAATATTATTTGAAAGTTATCTAACTTCTTCTGCCTATTAAGTACCAGTTACAAGTTGTAAAATAATATTTTTTTCCTTGTAAATAATTCTCTATCTAAAATGGTGACATATATCTTTTAAAATGATAGGATAAGAAGCTGCTAGATTCAAGATATCAAAGGTTTCATAAGCCATATCTATTGATGATCCTAAAATTCTTCATATGTGAGATTTGATTACAAGGGAAGGGAGTTGATTTATATGTATGGCTGATGAAATCTGTCTCATTTATCTCTGGTAATATTTGGGACACCGGCAAGAACTTGCTCAAGAGTACAGCACTATAACTTTGGAGTGGACTGGTTTCAATCTCCCAAACTGTAGAAAGCAACTTAGCCTTTCTAAGCCTCAGGTTTTTAACTGCAAAATGTGGACAATAAAAGTTCTAGCCTGAGGAAATTATGTTCAGTATGATGGGTTGAGGAAACACTAAAACCTTCCAGTCATATGCCAACCACCAAAACAACAATAAAAAGAAATACATGGCCAAGCTTCAAAACATCAAAGAGGACTGTGTATTTGGTGGGAATAATAAACCTTCCAAATGGGGAAAAACAGAATAGGAGCCAGAGCAGTAACCAGAGGTTACTATGCTGCTGCATAGGCTGCTCTGTGCTTTTGAAGAATTTCTATCTTAAGACTGCTCCATTGGGAGAAACAGAGTGTGTGTGTGTGTGTGTGTGTGTGTGTGTGTGTGTGTGTGTGTGTGTGTGGTGTGTATGTGTGTATGTAGCCCACTAAAGTAGCTGGGAGTCTTAGGAGAGTCACAATCAAAACAGGGATAGAATGAGACAAACTGTATTTTATCAAGTGGACTTGGTAACATCCCATATTTCACATTCCTCTTTATGGCATGATTTTTCTATTTTTCCCACTGAAAGATTAAATCTTGTCAAAATGGTCTCTTGAGTTTGTGTAGGTTTAGGGCGGGAGTTGTATGATAGTGTATGTAGTTGATTGTTTTTTACTCTTTGCTCTTTAAGCCCCCCCTCCAGCTCCCAAATAAATACACAGAGACTTATTTTTATAAATGCCCAACCTTAGTTTGGTTTGTTTCTAGCCACCTTTTCTTAAATCTACCTTTTGCCTCTGGGGCTTTTATTCTATATGTTTTTCTTCCCTTCTTACTATGAGGCTGACTGTGTGGCTGTGTGGCTGTGTAGCTGTGTGGCTGGCCCTTGATGTCCTTCTCTTCTCCTTTTCTTGTTCCTCTCCTCCCTCTTGTATTTATCCTCTATGCCTGTCAGATCCACCTATTTCTCTCTCCTGCTTAACTATTGGCCAGTCAGCTCTTTATTAGATCAATCAGGTGTTTTGTGTAGGCAAAGCAACACAGCTTCACAGAGTTAAACAAACGCAACATAAAAAAACTCATGTTTACATAATTAAACAAATATTCAACAGCATAAATGAATATTACACATCTTAAAATAATATTCAATAAAAATGGTATTTTCAAGGCTAAGCCATAATAGCTGCTTAACTTCCACATGAGTCTTTGGGATAGTTGCTTTCGGAATTAAGTTATTCCCTACTGCAAAGCATCTCAATAACTTCAGACCACATGGAAAAGAACAAGGGTCTCTGTTTCTCAGTGTAGGTTTTCATCTCGTGGCTGACAACAAACCCCAGTTGATGGCTGCATCAGAGCATAGTTATTGAAATAAAAAATCTTCCATGTGTGATGTGATTAGTACATTGAACTAGTTGGAAAGTCAATCAGTGAGCTGAGCAGTTGTGCTGATTAATTCTTTCAGGATATTATACAAACAGAAAAGAAGTTAGCAAGTAGGAATAATGTGGAAAATGGGGAATCAACAGAACAGCAGCAGTCACTGAGAACAGATGAGTATCCCACATGTATTGCATTCACTGGGCCACCAGATTTTGTGGAAAGTCACAAGCAACCTATGTTATCTTTCTGAATATTATTTCAGTCTGTTCCAGAACATAGTTTTATCTAAACATCAAGAAAAGACTTAAAACAATCTCAACTTTCTATAAAAATGTGTCTATTTCTATTTTATATGCACCATGTTGCATTTGTTTGCTGATAATTTATATATGTTTGACATTCTTAGCCAAGGACATTTCAACTCTGCTTTTAATAAAAATAAAAAAGTAATGTAATGAGAAATGGAAACAAAGAGCTTCAAATATTCTTATAAATTCCAGAAACAGAAAATAAAGATGTAGAAGAAACAATATTTGAAAAAAACTAAATGAAACTTCTAAAACCCCATGAAGGTTAGAAGCTTTTAGATTTATAGAACCCACCAAGTGTGGTGATATGTTATATATTTAATAAAACCAGTCTGGAATATCAGAGAACAGATCCACCCACAGTCAAGTCAGGAGGGTCAAAGAGTGGTAACTCATGCCTTTAATCCCAGCATGGAGAAAAAACATCTGGAGTGGTGACCTATGCCTTTACATCCATAATTCCAGAGACAGAGATCTTTCTGTGTTTCTGTGACTTCAAGGCTGACTACCAAATAGTAGCAGCTCACACCTTTAATTTTAACCTAGATGTGAAACAACTGGGTGCAGAAGGTATTTAAGGCAGGCATATAAGACAGATTCATTCTGTAGAAGTGATGAGGAGTGAGGCTGAGGAAGCTGGAAGATAGAATGTGATCTGTTTTCTCTCTTTGATATTCCAGCTTTTCCCCGATATCTGACTCTGAATTTCATCTAATACAACCAGAATTTGTGCAACAACCAAGTTCAGAACAAGACAAATAAAAGTGAACATAAACTCAGACATATTTTAATGATTCCTCAGACCATAAAGGTAAACAAGAATTTAAAGTTTAACAATTAAAACAAGCAGATTAACTACAATGGAGTAATATTTGAATGATACTAGACTTATATCTATGAATATCGACTCCAAGAAGTCAATGAATATATAAAACCTTAATTAAAAATAATATTGAATTTATTTTTATACTCAGCCCCACTATACTTCACTTGTGCATGCTGTATATAAATGTTCACACCTATTAAAATTTAAAATTCTACTACCATATATTTGCACCAAATAAACATTTAAAAGAAGATAATTGCATGAGAAAATGAATCTAAATGATTTAATAAACCTAAAGTATTAAGTGGGATGAGATATCTCATTTTTTTTTTCTAGTAAAAAGCCCAGAAATAGCTAGCACATAATCTTTTCCCTTTTTTGTCATGAATGTGTACAAAATATATCATAAGCAGATATGTTATGATCAAAGCTACAAGAAATAAAGACCAAAATATACCATTCTCCTGTTTCTTAAACAGCTCAGCCAAATTCTCCAGATATTTTTGAATTCCAATTCTTATGCAAAGTTCTCTTCTAATTTCTAACCCACAATATGATATCAATAAGTATACTTTGAGTGCATAGAAGAACAAAAGTTAAATATACATTAATGAAAATGGGTAGTAAAGATTTCCTTAAAATCAAATTAAGTACTTGCCACTGTGATTTTTTTCTTCTGAGTTCAAAGAAGTGCATATTATCATGTTTTACTGTCTTCCTATCTCCTCTGAATCTTAGCATAATTATAACCTTATTCTGAATAGGGTAAAGTGAGTTTATAGTTTTCTTTCCATTGAGTCAGTCTTTATAAAGCTGAACTTCAGGATTTATGAATCTCTGAAAGTCTCAAACAAGTAGTGGAAAACAAAGACTTTATTGAGTAGAGAGGTTTCATTTTTTTTTTCTGTTGTTGAAATAACTTATACACAGGGTCACAGAATATTATGGATGTAGTCTTTGAAAAGAAAATGTCAGTGTGGCGTCCCAGTGCACTCTGGAGCAGGGGCAGCTGAACTCTGCACCTGGCCACACCCGCAGCTCCTGCTGCTGCTGAGGGTATCTGCAAGGATCCCTACCGCGACCCCGAACTGAGTGAACTGAGCAAACTAACTGCAGGGGTCTCTGAGGGGCGGATTCGAACCCTGACCAGAGGTGAGGAGGGCTCGGCGGGCCTCAG